>CBVK0100635202.1:0-11422 GCA_900067695.1 Picea abies | reverse complement strand
GGAAATTAATAAGGTTGGTTAGGCCAAATTAATAACCCGAGGAAAAAAAATACTCGATTAAATGAACTCCTCTAATGATTATATCTTAGGCAATCGACCTAAACTATGATCCCTGCAGACCCATTACAATCCCACGCAGGGGAGCGGAAATTCCAATTACAAAAACACGTGCTGAAGCCAAAATTTTCTTGCAGAACCAACAAGTCTTCAAACTAGTAGCACCATCAGGTACATATCATCATGGCACATGGAGTTGACCCCCTAGTTGAAATAGGTGGTCAACAAGCTGCAAAGAAGAGATCCGATCGTCTGTTGAAAGATCAGATCGAAAACTATTGTAATTTTCGCAATGGCGAACTGATCGTGGGTTAACAAGATTAAAGCCCGCAAAGTTTATAAAGAAATAGGCCTGTGGACTTGGCTCTTGGGCGCATCGAAGAAAGAAAGAGCATAGTGCCTAACCTAATTCTACTGTTAATTGGGCACGAGATTCGATCCGAGGAAGAAAGCTGCTAGAGCTTCTAATAGAGAAAAATAAGAGAACTATGTTCTGTGGGAATTGGACGCAAGTCATCATCAATTTCGGTATCAGAAAGATACCACTAGAGCGTGTACTCGTGAGAAGTTGAAGGTGCCGCCCAAGAGAAAAGGTCAAGGAAGACTAGTTGCAAATGCATAATTGCAACAAGAGGTGAGGCAACTTAGAGAATGGATGAATGACATGGAGACTTCCATGAAGAGGGAGCCTGACACAGGGGATGTCAATGAAAGTGAAGAGACGACAACCTCTGAGGAAGAGGAAGAAGAGGAAACAACAGAAGAGAAATTGATAAAGATGGTCACAAAGGTCAGTGCCAAACCAAAGGTAGAGGTATGAATGTATGAAGGTATTCTGAATGTTGAAGAATTGATTGATTGGATTAATGCTTTGGATAAATATTTTGATTACGAGGATGTACATGAAGAGAAAAAGGTAAAGTATGCAATGAAAAGGTTGAAAGGTTATGCAATGCTATGTTGGGATGAATTACAAATAGACAAAAATTGAAAAGGAAAAGGAAAGATCAAGAATTGGGACAGAATGATTGCTAAATTCAAAAGCAAGTTCATGACTAAAGATTACGGGCTGAATTTATTTAGACAATTGCAGAATCTCAGACAAAAGACTATGACAATAAAAGAATACACAAGAGTTTTATAGGAAGATGTTGAAAAGGTTCCTAGATATATTAATGGCTTGAGGTATGAGATACAAGATGAAATTAGTATTTTGTTCCTGAAGACAGTTGAAGATGCCTACCAAGCAACTTTGAAAGTAGAGGAGAAGTTGGCCAGAAAGCAGAGCCAGAAGAATAGAGGAAGAAGTCCAACAAGAGGTAAAGGACAATCCAATGGCAATTGAAGATTTCATACTCCAAAAGATGAAGGAGGAAGCTTAAGTAGTTAGTTACCAAGAGGAGTATAATCAAGAGGCATCAGATTTTTCTCTAGAGGTAGAGGTAGGTGCAGTGGAATTAAATGTTACACATGTGGAAAGACAGGCTATATGTCTTGGGACTATCCAAAAAATAAATCAATAGGTTAGAGAAGTGCACATGTTGTAGAAGCCAAGGAAGAAAATGTTAATGCATCCACAAAAGAAGAAGCTCCAGAGATAGGGGAATCATTGTTGATGAAAAGAGTTCTGATCAAGCCAGAGAAGGAAGCTAAGGAACCCCAACCCAAAGGAAAAGTTTATTCAGGACTGTATGCAAATCAAGAGGAAAGTTTTGTAAGGTTGTTATTGATAGTGGTAGCACAGACAATTTAGTTTTCATTGAGATGGTAGAGAAGTTAGTATTGAAGAGGACAATGCGTCCCACTCCCTACAAAGTGTCCTGGTTGCAAAAAGGACATTAGATTTTAGTGAATGAAAAGTGTAATGTGGAAATTCAAGTTGGTAGCTACAAGGATGAGGTATTATATGATATAATGCCCATGGATGTCTGCCATATTTTGTTGGGAAGGCCATGGTAGTACGATTGAAAAGCCATTCATGATGGTAGGAGGAACACATATTCTCCTGAAAAAGATGGACACAAGCATGTATTGTTTCCTTTGCAGGATGAAGGAGCCAAAGAAGGAGCTGCTCCTAGTGTGTTGTTAATGAGTGGAAAGGAACTGCTACAAGAAGTTAAGAAAGAGGAGGTACATTTTGCATTGATCTACAAGAAGTCAAGAAAGAGGAGGTACATTTTGCGTTGATTGGCAAATCCAAGGTAATACTTACAAGTACAAATTTGGATGATTTACCTACAGAAGTTTTAAGCTATGTTAGATGAGTTTGCTGATATTATAGTTGATGATTTGCCAAATGCATTACCCCCTATAAGGAGTATTAGACATGATATCGATTTAATCCCAGGAGCAAGTTTACTTAACAAGGTAGCATATAGAATGACACCACAAGAAAATGAAGAGATAAAGAAGCAGGTGCAAGAGCTTTTGGATAAAGGAGAGCTCGTGTCCTTGCGCTGTTCTAACAGTGCTCAGCCCAAAGAAAGATGGAGGATGGAGCATGTGTACTGATTCAAGAGCAATCAACAAGATCACAATAAGGTACAGATTTCCATCACCTCGAATTGATGATCTGTTAGAGTGTTTGAGTGGTGCTAAATATTTTTCAAAAATTGATTTGAAAAGTGGATATCATGAAATAAGGATCAGAGAAGCAGATCATTGGAAGACTGCTTTGAAAACTAATAGTGGGTTGTATGAATGGTTGGTGATGCCTTTTGGGCTCACAAATGCTCCAAGTACTTTCATGATATTAATGAATGAAGTTTTGAAAGAATTTATTGGAAAATTTGTGATAGTATAATTGGATGATATCTTAATATATTGTCAAACAAGAGAAGAGCATTTGAGACACCTCAAAATGTTTTTGAGTACCTTATAGAAAAATAAGTTGCTGATCAATTTGAAGAAGTGCAATTTTATGAAGAATGACCTGATATATTTGGGATTTTTGATATTTGAGGATGATCTAAAGATGGATCCAGAAAAGGTTTAAGCAATAGTAAATTGGCCGACTCCAAGAAGTGTGTTTGAGGTAAGAAGTTTCCATGGTTTGGCAAGTTTTTATAGAAAGTTTATAAGAAGCTTCAGTCAAGTATGTGCTCCAATTGTGGAAACAATCAAGGAAAGCAAACAATCGTTTAAATGGATAGAGAGGCAGTTGATAGGAATTTCAAATTGTTAAAGAAGAAGATTACTGAACAACCTATTTTCGCTTTGCCAGACTTTGGTAAGTATTTTCAAGTTGAGATTGATGCTAGTGGAAATGCAATAGGAGCTGTCTTAAGTCAAGAACAGAGACCAATTGCATATTTTAGTGAAAAGTGGGATGAAGCTAAACAAAAATATTCTTCTTATGGAGTTTTATGCAATTGTTCAAGCACTAAAGAAATGGAAACACTACCTCACGCCCGAAGAGTTTGTTGTTTATACTGACAATCATGCATTACAATTCATAAGTAGCCATCCAAAATTAAATCAGAGACATGCCAAGTGGGTTGAATTTCTACAAAATTTCACATTTGTAACTAAGCACACCAGTCATAAGGCAAGTAAAGTTGCTGATGCATTGAGTAGGGTTAATTTAATTTTGCAAGAATTTCAAGTTAGCACTTTAGGATTTGATGGACTGAAGGAAATGTATAAAGAAGATGTAGATTTCAAAGACGCTTATGCAGCCTGTGAAAACCCAGTGGCCAACAATAGAAGCTAGTGGTTGAGTTAGATGATACAAGAAGGCTTAATGTTCAAGGACAGTAAACTGTGTATACCAAGATGTTCCATGAGGGAAAATTTGATCAAAGAGAAGCTATAGTGGAGGACTGTTAGGACATTTTGGACAAGATAAGACCTTTGCTCAGGTTAATGCTTTTTATTTTTGGCTAGGTATGTAGACTAAAGTAAAAAGATTTGTGGAGAAAAGCATAATTTGTTAGCATGCTAAGGGGATAAGTCAGAATGTAGGTTTGTATCAACCACTACCTATCCCAAACAAGCCATGGGATTCAACAATTATGGACTTTGTGTTGGGATTGCCAAGGACACAGAGGTAACGATTCTATTTATGTTGTGCTTGATAGAATATCTAAAATGGCACATTTCATTGCTTGTACAAAAACCAGTGATGCAACAAATATTGCAATTCTGTTCTTTAAAGAAGTGGTAAGACTGCATGGTTTACCTAACAACATCGTTTTTGATAGAGACACTAGATTTGCGGGATATTTTTGGAGAACTTTATGGAAGAAACATGGTACTAATCTCAGTGTTAGCTTAGGATATCACCCATAGACCAATGGGCAAACAAAAGTGGTGAACAAATGTTTGGGGAACATTTTGAGAATTTTTGTGAATGGGAATCCCAAGCAGTGGGATCAAGTGCTTGCTCAAGCTAAGTTTGCATATAATGATTCACCTAACACAAGCACATGAATGAGTCCATTCCAGATTTTGTATGGAATGAATCCACGAGGTGTAGTTGAATTGAGAATTTTAGGACAACAGGAATTGGGGCGTGCTGATGGTGAAAACTTTGAAGTGAGCATGCAAGAGCTACAGGAAAGATTCAAGCAAAAATTGCAGGACAACAACATCAAGTACAAATAGAGAGAAAACACGAGAAGAAAACAAGTGGATTTTAATGTTGGTGAATTGGTAATAGCATACTTGAGAAAGGAGAGATTTCCTACAGGCACATATACCAAACTAAAGCTTAAGAAGATTGGGCCATGTAAAATTTTAAGCAAATTTTATTCTAATGCTTATGAAATAGAATTTCCAAGAGATTGGAATTCATCCAATCTTTAATGTTGCAAATTTGTACCCCTTCAAAGGGACAGAGGATGTGTCAACATATGAACCTGTAAGTGATGAAGATCAAACCATTGGATGGAATGGACAATTGCCTAGGGAAGTTCAGAAAGAGATTGGAACAGTGTTGGATCGGAAAGTGGCCAAGAGAACCAGAGATAAAGACTACTTTCAGTATTTTGGTTAAATGGAAGAATCAACCAGTGGAGGATGCTACTTGGATGACCACAACAAAAATTTCCAAGTGTGGCATAGGTGTTGAAGATCTCATGAACAATTTTTTTGTTCCCTGGGAGTCTGATACAGGAGCATCTGACAGTAAATTTCGAGATAGACCCAAGGGTCAAAAGATTTACTAAGGGAGTTGGTTCCCTAATGTTTTCTTTTATTATTTATTGTAATAGTTAAATGTATATTTCTAGAAGATATTCTAGATTGAGTAGTTTTAATAGGTGTCGAGTTGTTGCTAAATTTGAGGAACATAAATTCTAAGTAGAGGGTTTGTTAAGATAGTTCTGATTGTTTTGTTTTGAGTTATTCGAGAAGCATTGGATTTTATATGTATTGTAATCAGAAAGGAAGAGGGTTAGCTAGTGTGAAGAATTGAGTGTGTAGAGGTCCGTGAGACCCAGAAGGAACTGAGCTTTCTTTGCTGTAACCATATTCCTTCAGAAACTTCAATAAAAAGATAAGATTTTGTGTGCACCATGTTCTTATCTCGAATGTATGTGTTTATTCTGTGGTTGAAATCAAATCTCATTCGAGACCTGTGTCTTGGGAAGACAATATAGTTTTGAATTTAGCTGTGCGAGTAATCGAGATAAGCCTGGTTCGAATATGGCATGCACAAATGTAGATTTTGTAGGCTAAGAGAACAAAAGATAGAGATTAGATCTGGGAGGAGAGCTTCAGTAGATCTACGGTGGACATTAATTCAGATTACAGTGTATTGAAGCCTTTGTCACAACTCGAGTCTGACAGAGCCTTTGTATCAGACCCAACTTTCGGAGCCCATCATATTATGACTCCGAACATGGTACTTCGACGATGGATCTGAATTGTCCATTGGGGAAGCAATCAATGACGATGATTGGGCACAAAATAATTTCGACAAGAAATTTGAAGTGTCCATCGAGGAAGGAACCAATGATCAAGATTAATTGTGGATCAGAGCTTCGGTATAGTAGAAAACTCTGACCATCAGAGGAACAATAATTCTGAGATGCTGATAACAAAGACCCCGATGATGAGATCTAGCCGTCCATCGGAGTGGAGAAATTAACTGTCACAATCAACTGTGGATCCTACCTTCGGCATGTGAATTCAGAGTAATTAACTCCAACCCATCGGGATATCGTCCTCCGAACTCCAGACCGACCATAAGCTGCAAAGAAGAGATCCGATCATCGATTGAAAGATCAGATCGATAGCTATTTTAACTTTCACACAAGCAAACTGATTGTGGGTTAACACGATTAAATCCCACGAAGTTTATAAAGAAATAGGCCCTTGGACTTGGCTCTTGGGTGCGTGGAAGAAAGAAAGAGCTTAGCGCAAAACCAAATTCTATTGTTAATTGGGCATGGGATTCGATCAGGGGAAGAAAGCTGCTAGAGCTTCTAATAGGGCAAAAGAAGAGAACTCTGTTCTATGGGAATTGGACGCAGGTCATCATCAAAGATTATCTGTTTTTTTAAAGAGTATTTCCCTAAAATCTTTGTTCATTTCAGAGGAGTTGGAATGCTGCTGATAGTGTATAATCTCAGGAGTTCTATGAAGGAAATAATGTAACGACATAACTTAAATTATTTGTAACTTTGGCATTAAGTATGAACCTAACTTTGGCATTAAGTATGAACCTAAGTCACATGACAGGAGGACACGGAAATACAATTGTCCGACACAGGACACATCGACCTTGAAAATAGGACACAGAGGACATGTTCTATATATATATAAAACAAAAAAATTATGTATATTAAAAGAATTACAAGTTACAAATACAAAAAATGAAATATAGACATAAAGATCCATTTTTTTTAGAAAATAGAACATTTACAAAACACTTGGAATCCTTTCAAATCTTGATTTTACCCTTCACCTGCACAATGAGAGACCGTAAGAGCTCTTAGCATACAACTGAAAGTGAGAAAATAGCAGTGAAAACTGTCTTTTATAGTCAAACAGATAGGACACGGCTAGGGCACGTGTCCACCATGTGTCTGCCACGTGTTTAGCACGTGTCTTGTGTTTTGGACATGTGCCAAACACGTGTCCCACACGTGGTTTATGGACATGGCACCCTGGGTGCTGTGTCCTGTTACTTTGGTGTAGACCAGACTTGCATGGATACTTATATCTCCTCCCAGGATGTATCCATACCCACCCTTCTCTCTTCCTGATGACTTCCTACTCTACAAAGGAAAATTGATGTAGCCCCATACCTGTAGTTCAAAAAGATTTCCTCCTCTTCCGTAGTATGGGCCATGCAATATAGGAATGAACCCAAAGCATGTATGCCATAAATTGCTATCTTGGTGTGCAATAAGTTGTCTGGCTTTTAAAATCAGGGAATCATGAATTGATGGAGGTTCTGATTTATGTGCAGAAGCCAGCTGATGAGTGAAATAGAGATTCTCTCTCTAAGATTGTTAGTCCTTAAAATCAAATAAAATAATAACCTAGTATTATCTTCTATGTATTCATTAATGGATATGGTACTTGTTCCTCATATTTATCTGTATAAGATATAGCCTCTGTACATTGTTTATTGCTATTCAGCTGCAGTCGGTTATGATCTGTTTCTGGCAATATTAGCCAGTGATCTTTGGATGATTTTCAGGCCTCTTAGTTAGAATGGTATTGTATTGAACCAGTCTGTCTAACAAGTGCCACTAGTTTTGTAAAGAATTCAATAAATTCAATATAATGTTAGTTTGGATTTGAGCTGTTGTTATCTTAAATTTTGTAGCAGCAGATATCGTTTCTCTTCTTAACATTGTTCACAATGAGTTTCCCTTCTTAACATTGTTCACAATCTTAACATTGTTCACAATGAGTTTCCCTTCTTAACATTGTTCACAATGAGATTAATGTTCTTCTTATGAAGTGGAGAATTAACAGCGAAGATGAAATAAATTGGCAAATACGTTCTTGTTAAAATATGGGTATTTGGTATCAAGCCATATCAGGAATATATTTTTCTATTCTGTTGTATGATAATTGTCTAAATGAGTCTGCAAACATTTTCATGTCTATTTATTGTTGGGTTGCTTGATTTTGCAGGAATCTTCTAAAGTTTCATGGGAGATGGAGAAAGCATCCTTGCAGTCTTCAAAGGTTGACGCTGAAAAGAAATACAAAGAAGTTGATGAACAGGTAATCAACGTTAATGATAGATCTAGACATCTAAGAGCTACGTACAAAACTATTTTATAGTGAAACAGGTTATTTGAAGGTTCTTGTAAGTTTCCATTTGGATAGTCTTGTCCACAGCTTGTTTGGGCTTGATAGTGGAATTGGTCAGCATTCAGCCGAAGTTTGTTTGTGAATTGCATGCTGTGGTGGGGCTGCATTTAGGTTGGACAATGTAAGAGTCTGAGGTTTGAGCAGATGTCACCTGCACCTCCGAACTTTTGCCAAAATCTCAAAAAACCAGAACAAATGAATAAAACAAGAGTTTACAATGTTTATGTTTAGCAGGTATATGTAAGGATGTATATGTTGAGATCAGGTCAATCTGAATGTAAGAAATATTATTGTACTAAAAAAAGTAACTTATGAAAAATAATATTCTAGTTTTATCTACTTAAAAACTGGTTGAACTTCTATTAGGACATAAATATGTCCAATTTGATTCCAAAATAGCACATAATCCAATCAATAAAATTTTTGTAGACCAGAGCTTAAACCCATTATTCTGGAAAGGATTATTTTTTCAGGGACTGATCTACTTTTTATCCATTATGGTTCCTTTGGTGCTTGTTTATTTGGTCATTATCTATGTTTCTGGGTTATTTTGTAACCTACCTCTACATAAGCCTCCCTATTCTTGGAGTAAGGACTGCATCAAAAGATCATCAAATTGCAGGTTCTACAATGTTTAATAATGAAAAGTTTGACACTAAGAATGGTGTCGGTCATGGGAATCGATCATCAATTGCGCATGCTTCTAAGGAAGCACAGAAATGCAGATGCTTGCAAGGGTTTATGGAACTGGTACCTGTATGGTGAAATCTGAGAATGGGGGACATGTGGAAAGGAAGATGATAAAACATATGCAAATGGATGCTTCTTGGCTAGTCATATTGTATATTTGTCATTTTAACTAGATTATTGTGACAAAATCTTATAAACTTTCCAGATGTAATCATGTGGTGAAAGACTCTTACTTGGAAAACATGATGTGCAATTTGAAATGTAGATGCTTAGATAACTCTTGATGGCAACTAAATCAGAAAAAGGACTATTGCAGTTAAATGTACCGAGTATAACTACTAATGAAGTCTTTTTGTCATTTACAAAAATGTAGTCATATTTTAGATGTGCAATTGACTTTTCCTTTTCCTAAAAGTACAGAATAAGCTTTTACTTGACCGTCTGGAGGCCATGCATATAAAGATAGCAGAGAAGGAAAGGAATGAAATGGGAATCACTGTACATGGGCAGAGTGTTGATGATCAAAGTGAAAGTGATTTTCAAAATGTTATTCATTATTTACGACGATCGAAGGAAACAGTAAGTTGTCAGTCTTGCCCTCTATTTCTAGTTTATGTTAAATTATGTATCAGTTAGGTACATTCTGATGTGTGGGTTACTTCACAGGCTGACACAGAGATTTCATTATTAAAGCAAGAGCGTATGCGACTTCAGAAGCAGGTACTGTTATTTTTTTGTCTCGTGGCTTAGCTCAAAATTGAACTCTGCTTGGAATAAATCGCCCAAAAATTTGTTGTGTATGATGTACCAGTGCTCAATCCTCATTTAATCAGGACTGCCAAATCAGGAATATTAATCATGACCTCTCAACTTTGTGATACTGTTAATCCACAAATCTGCACTCAGAAGCATGAACAGATCAGTGAAATAACTATAGGTTATCTAACCTTGTCACTTTTAGATACCTCTCTGTTTGGACTGGCGCTTTTCCAGCCACAAGGGGTGTCCCTAAGATGTTTTTGCTCTGTTCGTTAGTGTATAAATTATAACTAAACCAGTACACTTTTCTGCTCTCAAAGCCCCTGAAAGTACTCAAGCACAGTGATCAAACCACGAATTAAATTATGGAGTCTTGAGATTATTTTCTTAATTGAAAATTCAGCAGCAATTAGATGGCACTCTTTTTTCCTGGCATGCGAATAAGGTCTTGAAGTGGTACCATAATTTTAATCTTCAACAATTCTTGTTCCTAGTCAAGAGTCGTACTGTGCATGGGCAAGAGATCTTGCAGATTTGAGGCAGCCACTTGTTGAGTGATCCTTTGAGGCACGTGCTGCTGTTCTTGAGGACCATTCACTGTTGTATTTCTTCTAGGATATGTCCTCTTTTTTGTCTGTGGTTTATCAATAATGGGACCCTTGGGGGTTGCTATTGGACTTCCTGGAATAACCATACTAGTAACAATTATATTGCCTTGACTTCATTAAATTGACTGGAATTCAAAGAAAAAAGTGGAATAAACAGTGCCTGTTTATTATGAGATTGACAGAGTAAATCTGCAAATATGTAATCAAATATTGAACAATGAATGATTGATTTGAATCGATTTATCAATGAGCCTCATGACGACATATAAGTATACGTTGACTAGTCACAAGGTGAAGGGGTGTGTGGCCTGTGAATTTTCATTAACATTATTATTATTATTATTATTACCGTGTTTGTTACATTGCTACCCCATTAAATAATGCTTTGTCCTCAAAGCTTGTTAAATAGGATTCTCTGTAATTGAGCATGTTTTCTTGGTCGCATCATCCTTATCTGGTTGTAAAGGTTTGACTTAATTTGAGTGCTGGAAAGATTCCTTTGTAGTGTGTGCATCATATTCCGAAGTCGTTTGATCTTGTTGTTTAATGTGAAACCTTGATGCTCCATGGTAACATACTTTTGTTGTTGTATGTTCATCTGTGTTTCTTGGCCCTTTTTTTTGGATGTAAATTACTTTTCTTCTGATGGGAATTTTCAACCCGATATAGTTTATAATTCTGTCCTTGCTAGTGAAATTCCATCAACTGTTCTTCAAATTTGGTGGTATAAGTGCCCAACTGCATCAAAAATTCAACACCTAGCACCATATCTATCTCATTGAACGGTAGAGCATAGAATCTTGTTTGTAGTTCGAATTCTTGTATTTGAATTGAGATTTTATGAAATCTTCCTACTCCCTTGACCTTTTTCTCCATCAGCAATCATAACTGTGAGGTCCTTGCTGGAGTGCACAAAAAGGTTTAGTTGCTTGGAAAAAGTGATGTCTATACATATATGCAATGTTCCACCAAGTCTCCGTGACGGGGGGACGCGGGTGCGGGGAGACGCACAAGGGGGACGTGTGGAAGTA
>CBVK0100635201.1:0-11422 GCA_900067695.1 Picea abies | reverse complement strand
GTTCCGACCAGAAGTATTCTGAACGAGCAAGGAGCTGTTATCGGCTCATTCAGGCCCGAACATATCCAAGTAATGTATAAGCTCTCGCCCAATTATAGGCACACTTTTAATTCTTAGTTTGTAGCTGCATTTCAACAAAAAGAGTGTGTTGAAGGTGGCCAAACATACCCTGACATAATAAGAGGATGGGCCAGAGATGAAAACAAGTTTAGGGATAATGAACTTGGAATTTATGCCACAGCTTCCCTAAATGAATATATGGTGTATTTAGCAATGATGTTGTGTAGACTTTTTGGGAGAAAGGATCCTTTTCATTTTAATACAGACTGGACACCTTTCTTAGAGGAAGTTTCAGAGGGGCGCAGTTTCAATTGGCATAAAATTTTATCAGACAACATCACTTCAGAGGTTATGAATTACAAAACAGCTAGGTCAAAGGGACAAACAGTGGCCTTTTATATGTCAGCTTATATAATGGATGCTATTTGCTTTAGGACTCCTTTCCCATTAATGAATTGGAGTTGGAACTCTTCTTGTACAGAACCCATTCATAAGTACCATTCAGCTCTGTGGGAAGAAAATGCCAAAAATAATTTTTATGAGGTATGTCATTATGTAATTATTCCGCTGCACAAAATATTCTTTGGTTGCGAACCTCCTCGCATTTCCAATACCATCATAGAAAACATCAAATCAGTTGCTGACTGGTTCATTGAATAAAATTTTTCCTTTGTGAGAGTTTATGGCTGTTCTATTCCGCCTCATGCACTACCCAAAATTTTACCAAACAGGTTAATATGTAGAGAAGTGGCTTATCAGTTGGTAAATGGTGGCATTGGGCTAGAATTAAAAGCTCAACAGAAGAAGGCATGGCCATCTTTTTCGGTTTATCTAGGGAAATTTGTTTTATTAAACATAGGTCATTCTAAGCTAGAAGCCGAATCATTGAGTGAAGTGAAATTAGTGGATATAGAACACAGGAAACATGACCCATATCAAATAATCAATCGGCATGTCACACAGTGTGGGTTAAAAGCATATGAACATGAAGTTTCATTTTATGATGATGTTTTTAGAAATGCTAAGTCTTATGAGGAAGTTCAGAGTAGAGTGCAAACCTTGTCACCTGATGCACAGGTGGGGTTTGCATCTTTTCAAAAAAATAGAAGACAGTGTTTGCCAAAGATTTCGCAAGGCGAAATGCCAACATCAGCGCAAGAACAAGAAACAATTCCTCCAGGTTTTGAAACCATTATTCAGTATGATACAAGTGATAAAAATAAATTGAAAGATTCTGAGATACCTCCTCAGAATATAGAGGGTTCTCAGATCAAAGAAAAAAAGACAAAAAAGGAAAAAGGAGCAGAGACAAGCCCAATAAACCTCGATGATATTCCAGAAAATGTTGGGGGAACAACTTCACAGGAACTTGGGAGTCCCATTACATCATTGACCCCACTGCAGGCTGCTTTCGGAACCCCTCATGAAGGAGTTCTGTACGTAAGTGACTTAGAGCCAATCAGCAGAGATGAAATCCCTTCATCTGATTATTTTTTCAGCAAAAAACGGAGAGCTATCTTGAAACAAGAATTACATCCTGTAGGAGAAAGAACAGTTAAAAAACATAAAATTATTATTGATGGAAAGAAGCTAAATGAAGGAGAATTTGCTACAGAGTTAGCAGGAACTATGGGGTCTATAGCATCAGCCAACATGTACTCTATAGGAAATCTAATCACTATGATAGAGCAAAAGGATCGGGAAATTACACAGCTGCAGGACAGGTTAAAGGAAAATGAAAAAATCATTGGCTGGGGAATACAAAAAGGTCTTGAGCAAGCTAGACTCAAAGACATCCAAGAAATCCAAAAGTTAAATGAAAATTTGGATGAGGCAAAGAATATGATACAAGTTACTCAAGAACAAGTGCAAAAGCTGGGTAATGAAAATAAATCTCTGCAAGATAAAATCATTTCGATTACTAATCAAGTGATTGAAATAGATCATTTCAAGACTAAAGCATCATAAATATATACAAATATTGAGGAAGAACAACAAAAGGTATTTTGTAATCTGGAAATCATCCAGAATTATTTTCAAGAATCTAAGAGATCTATGGACAAGGCAGTACAAAAAGAAAGGAAAGCTAAAGCGGCAAGAAATTCTTTCCAAAAGATAATAACTTATTTACAAAAGGAAAAAACTGGAGAATCACAGAAATTATCCATTTCAGAGGAGTTGAAAGGAGATATTATGATTAAAGTTTGGGAAACAAAATTGGAAAGTTATAAAAGAATTACAAAAGGGGTCAATGAAGATTGTCAAAAGATTTTTGATTTCATTGAAAAAGATTCAGTACACAGTGGGACAGATGACTTTTCAGAGTTATTAGGAGAAATCAATATTAACAGGTATCAACTGAAAACAAAAGAAGAACTTGAAGAAAAGAAAACGGAAATCTCAAATATCAAAATGGTCAATATGGCAGAAATCGAGAAGTGGATGATAGCTTCCAGTTCAAAATTGGAAAAAGTTAAGTCCACAGAGAAAACAATTACAACCCAGTTGCCAGGCATACAAAAAAGTTTCTTTTCTTTTGAAGCAAATGAAATACCTGAGGTTCCTAAAGCCTTGGTGAACTTTTTAGAGAAACATGTTCAAGAAGTCGAAGCAGATAAAGAAAGTTCTTCAACTCAAATTTAAAACTTTGTAAATATTTCTATTTTTAGAATTTTGAAATAAATTGTAAACGGTTGACATTAGTTTATGCAACCGAAAGATTAGGAAGTTGGTTAGTTACCAACGGAAGGTTTTGACAGAAATGTATAAATATAATTTCAAGAGGCTGAAACAAGGCTTCAGAAATTTTGGAAAAAGCCAATTTTGTACTATCAGCTTTGAAGTTTAAGGTTATATAAATCGCAACAAGATTCTGAATCCTGCAATTTCGTGACTATGTTTCTTCCCCTGTCTATCATCATTTGTTAAATCTTCTTCTTAATGTATGTTTCTAGCAAGTAAATCAATTTGAAATTATATGCAATTGTTGTTTATTGTTTCAGATTGGTTTGGATGTTGAATGTGTTACAATTTTTCCTCTAAAATTACTTTAGTGATTTTAAGACCTGTAACCTTTTGTTCCTTAATATTTCTCTTTGTTAGAAATTATGTGTCTCTTTCATCACTGTTAATTGAAATATAAGATTCTTTCTAGATAAAAGCCTTATATTTCTCTATGTTGTGTTTCATTGTTTACAATTTCAAATTTGTCACAAAACCAGGAAACGACCTTGATTGTGTCTTTACATTACTATTTTAGATTTTAAAATTGTTTTATCAATATCTTTTCTGAAAGTCTGAAGTAATCAATTTATAAAAAAACCCCTTTTATAAAATTTAAAACCCTATCACCCATGACAGTTCCTAACGACAGACAAACTAACGTAGTACCTGGTCTACAGGATCAAACCAACATTGCCTTAAACCTATTTAACACTATCTTACAAACTGAAACAAATAGGACTGAGTTAGAAAGATCGTGGGCTGCAATCGAACGTGACATAAGCATCCAGGAGTGACATAAGCATCCAGGAACAACGGGAAGCAAGACAGAGACAGTTGAGAAACTGAATCTGATCTAGCCTTTCTTTGTTTCTTTGTTTTAAAAAGTATTATCATAAAAATCTTTAGTCGGATGCCTTGACGGTGTGTTTTATAGCCTTAAAACACAAACTCAGGAACAACACTTGGCAACAAGGTTGGAGGCGGCCTGTGTATCAGAATCCCTCTTACCCTACATATCCACAGCATCCTACAAACATTTCCTATTTACTACCTGGATTTAACCCACCACAGATACAAGCTTTACTTCAATCTCCTATACAACAACAATTTGCAGTCCCCTTGAACCCTAACCAGCAGCAACAAGTACCTATAAATGCCAATCAACAACCAGAAAACCAAGCTGCCCACAACCCTCCTAGACCAACAACAATCCCTACCCATCCAATCCCTGACCCCAATAATCGACCCACCCACCCTATGCGGAATGCAGAAGTTCAAACCTTTCCCACCTATGAAATTCAACTACGAGCAGGGAAAGCTGTAAATCAATCAAATACTGGAGTAATAATTCAGGAAGAAAATGATAATCATTCTGAGGAAGAAAACACTCAAACCACCCTTATAGAAGAAGAGACTTCCCCTCCTATTCCAATCAATTCTCAGTCCGTAGGAGTACCTCAACAAGTTAATTTTCCACCCTACCTCGAAAGACTATTAGCGAAGAAACCCGACCCACCCTTGCACAAAGATATAGAGGATGAGTTACGAAATGTATGTATAAAAATACCTCTGTTGCAAGCCATCAAAGATATCCCCATATATGCCAAAATCACGAGGGATCTTTGTATTAAGAAACCCGGAAGGAAGAAGAAGGAACCTCCCCTTGTTCAGGTAGTAGGACAATTATCTGAATTTATTTCTGAAATGCCATATAAATATAATGACCCTAGGAACCCAGTAGTCACTATTGAAATTAATGGTATTTCCTTACCAAACACACTCATTGATTTGGGTGCAACAATTAATGTAATGCCTTTTGACACTATGAAAAAACTCCAAATCAACCAGTTGAGACCAACCCAAACCATGATAGAATTGGCAGATAAGTCAGTCATTATCCCTGTAGGAAGTTTAGATGATATCACAGATACTCTAGCTTCTTGGGAATATCCAGTAGACTTTCTAGTCATCTACTCTAAATCATCCTCCAAACTAGGACACCCTATGGTTCTTGGTCACCTTGGTTGGCCACAGCAGATGCCTTTATCAGTTGTCGGTCTGGCGAGATGACTATATCCAATGGCACACGTAGCCAAAAACTTGTTCTCTTCTCTCCTGCCCAACCGGCACAGGAAATACCTGTTTGGCTAGAAAACCCTTATGGAGAGGAAGATTGCATCAGACCCCTGTTAACACTTGAACAAGTAAGAGGAATGCAAGAACAATAAGATGAACAAGTCTTAAGTTTATTTTTGGTTGTACAAATTGTATTGAATATCCTAGGTCCTTTGCAGAATTGTCACAGATTTTTAGTTCCGAATTTCAACAAACTTGGCACTCTGATATCACTCAATTATATACTTTATCACTAGCTTCCTTAGAGAAGGAAGAAAGTACTGAACTTGTTGAGATTAGCCTAGGAAAACCTTTGTATATCAACTCTAGTTTGGAACCAGAACAAAACACACAAGTAATTGAAATGCTCCAAAGACAATTTGATGCCTTTGCATGGGATTATGTAGACATGAAAGGCGTTCACCCTGACACATGCACACATCATATTTACACTAATGACCAAATCAGACCAGTTAGACAGCCTCAGCGAAGGATGAATCCAACCCTCAAATATATTGTAAAAGAAGAATTGCAAAAACTCCTTCAAGCCAATCTCATATACCCCCTTTCAGATAGTCAATGGGTGTCTGCACTTGTCATAGTTCCCAAGAAAAATGATAAGTGGAGAATATGTGTAGACTTCAGGGAGTTGAACAAAGCCACCCATAGGGATTATTTTCCCCTACCATTTATTGATCAGGTGCAGGATACCTTGTCCAGAAAGAAGTATTTTTCGTTCCTAGATGGGTTTAGTGATTATAACCAAATACAAATAGCACCCGAAGACCAAGAGAAGACCACTTCACCTGCCCATGGGGAACCTACGCTTATAGTGTCCTTCCTTTTGGACTTTGCAATGCCCCAACTACTTTTCAAAGAGTTGTCCTAGCCATTTTCTCTGACTTGACCAACGATTGCGTAGAAGTCTACATGGATGACTTTACAGTCCATGGAAATGACTTCCAAGAAGCTTTGACCAGTCTAGAAAAAGTCTTGATTAGGTGTAAGGAAACTAATCTTTCCCTAAGTAATGAAAAATCAAAGATGATGCTCACTAAAGGTATTCTTTTGGGACATCACATCTCTGGTTTTGGAACGAGAGTTGATCCTGCAAAAATTCATATTATCACACAAATCAGAATACCTTTCTCACAAAAGGAAGTTCGCAGCTTTTTACAGCATGCTAGCTACTATAGAAGATTCATTCCGAATTTTACAAGCTTCACTACCCCTTTATTCAAGTTATTTTCTAAAGAAGCCGAATTTAATTAGGATGATAAATGCCAAGTATCTTTTGAGATTCTAAAACATAAATTGTCAACTACCCTTGTATTAAGAGCACCAAAATGGTCCCTTCCTTTTCATATCTGTACTGATGCCTTAGACACAGCCCTTGGAACAGTTCTTGGACAAAGGGAAAATCAAATGCCTTATGCTATTTACTTTGTCAGTAAAAATTTGTGCCCAACCAAAGTTAATTATACAGTCATAGAAAAAGAATTGTTAGTTGTAGTCCATGCTATTAATAAATTTAGACACTATATTACAGGATATCAAGCTTTTGTACACACTGATCATTCAACCATCAAATTCTTAATGAACAGATCTGTAACAAACCCTAGAGTTACAAGATGGTTGTTATTATTACAAGAGTTTAATATCAATATTATTGATAGATCGGTTAAGGATAATCTTGTGGTTGATTTCTTATCTAGAATGATTCATCTGGGAGATAACGCACCAGTAGATGATAACTTTCCTGATGAAAATTTGTTTGCTATTTCTACATTCACTCCTTGGTATGCAGATGTAGCTAACTATCTTGTGACAGGGAAGGTGCCTCAGAAATTGTCTCAAGTGAACTATCTTGTGGGTTGAAGCAAAAACTTTACCAACTGCAAGTGAACAGTCAGTGGTAGATTTCCTTTTTAATGACATCTTTAATAGATTTGGTGTACCTCGAGAAATTGTGACTGATTAGGGGACTCAATTTACCTCTAATCTAGTCAAAGCTGTTACAGAACAGTACCAAATCAAACACAGGAAATCTACACCCTACCATCCATAGGCAAATGGACAAGTAGAATCTACCAACAAAGTTATTGAGTCCATTCTTACCAAAACAGTACAGCTAAACCACAAGGATTGGGCTGACAGATTACTAGAAGCCTTATGGGCTTATAGAATCACTTGGAGGAATACAACATGACATACACCTTACGAGTTGGTGTATGGGAAGCAGGTGCTTCTCCCCATAGAATTCCATATCAAAACCTCTAGGACTGTAGTACAAGTTGGCATGAACTTGGATGAAGCCCAACAATAAAGACTCTTGCAGCTTAATGAGCTGGAGAAGCACTTCAAAAAAGCACCCTCGTTTAAGAGCAGAGAACAAAATGGCATGACAAGTATCTCAAAAAGAAAAAATTTCAACAAGGAGACTGGGCCCTCTTGTATGACAACAGATTCAAGAACTCCAAAGGTAAGTTAACTACTCGTTGGATGGGACCTTACGAAATTGACACTGTCTATGATAATGGTTCAATCAGGATAAAGACAATTGACGAACATCAGACACCACTACTTGTGAATGGTCACCGATTGAGAATTACCCCTGTCAAAAGAGGAATTTCTGACTCGTATATTATAGAATTCAGATATGCAAGTGATCAGTAAGGAAGGAGACCTTCCTACTGATCCACATTGATTGATTGGTTTACTTTTAAAAACTTTTGTACATAGGTGTGGATTGTGTTTTGTTAATAAGCTGAAGGTAACAATGGATTATTACCTCCTTTTGTTTTACTTTCGCATTTTCTTTGTAAGTAGATTTCTATAATTTATCTGATCCTTCACGAACTTGCTAAACATCAGTTTTGTAGGCATCAACAATACTCTGTTATGCTCCGGTACCAGAAATACTGTTCTGGTCCGGTACCAGCAGTCATGTGCTGGTCTGATACCAGAAGTCTGTCCTTATACAATACTATCAAGACACATCACCTAATTGACAAGAAATGCTATGCATATTTCAAAATCTTATGTCAATTAATATGAAGTATGAAGCCATGCAGTAACCACTTAAGTTGGAACCAAGAAGCCGAATGCAACATCAAATGGCAGCCCTTATGAAGCAATAATTTCTTTTGGTTTTGTTGCTGACTATAAGGAAGTATCTTTAATTTCTTTTGGTTCTGTTGCTAGCTAGAAGGAAGTATTTTAATTTCTTTTGGTACTGTTGCTTGACAAAGAAGACATAATCCTTACCTATGATTGTTAAAAGAACCATGCATAATCTACTTCAAAGTCTAGAGGTTGCCTTTATCTAGTATTTCAGCATGATTAAAGGGATAAAAAATATATTAGCCTACAAGTAACTATCTCACCCTAACTAGACTTCAATAGTATTCATTGGATTATCTTTACTAAAGAGTAACACATGAGTATATGAGCACTCTCTGTCAGGGGCACACTAGGAAAACTTTTATGGAAGAGGATGTATCAGTACCCTAAGGTAACTTTAGGTCATTCTCTTATGGACAAACTTAGACAAAATTATACATCTTGATCACTCTAAAGAAATAATGTGCATACATAAGTTTATTTTTCCTTGAGACAAATCTTTAAAGACATTCAAATAAGAGAATATACCTTCCAACCCAATACACTCCCAGCCTATAAAAAGGTTTTCAGACGAGCCTCCCCTGTCACTGTGCAAAATCACTCTTTAAGAAAAACCGAAATAGGTGATTATGGACAAGAAGCCTCTGATGGAAAAAGGGTTCAAGAGACTAACCCATTGGGATACTGAGCAGGTCTGCTGGCAGCGGGTATCGGTCTGTGGTATGACTAGGCAAACCCATCAGGATACTGAACATGCCTGTTGGCAATGGGACATTCTGCCTGGGGAAGGGATGTCTCTCACTAATTATCACAACTACCCCACCAGAGTACTGAACATGCTTGTTGGCAGTGGGTTCTGGTCGAGAAATGTCTCATCTATACTTGTCTGGTTGAAAAATTCACTTTTGTCATCTAAAAATGAACACTACAAGCAAAGGTCACTGTTGACATTTATGACATACAAACTCCAGATTACCAAACAAGATAATTACTATAAGCAAATGTCCATTTGACAATTACCCTAAGTCAACTTTACCAGTTTGACATCTAAAGCCTACATTACCTAAGAAGGAAACTTCTTAAGAGTGGAGCCCTAACTAGGGAGCCTACTCTACTTATACTGTGATCTGTTCTTCTAGCAAAAATATAAAAACCTCCATGTTTTCATTGTTGAATGCTACCCTTGTCAATAAGTCATCAAAAGAAAGGCAATTTCAATTTTTAGGCATGTGATCATATGCTAGGTGATAAATGTACTTTTGGAATTTGATTTGGTTTCTTTTCTCTTATCATTTTTCTTCCATTATGATACAGGGTGTTGAATCTTCTTGCATAAGGATATGCAACATCCTTGGCACGGGGGAGGGTCAAAGAGATCTTTCAGGACTCTTTTTTAGACTCACATCTCACTCTCAGAAACCTGTATGTTCACCCTACAACCCTGCAGAACCAGACACAAAAGAAGACAAGCACAGAATAAAGAAGTCTCATGAAGTACATGAAATTCCAGTACTAAGCTTCCAGAAAACTCCAGCCTAAAAAGATGAACTCTGACAATCTGCAAGCTTCAAATACAAAGGCAGTCACATATGCTATGGGTATTGGTTATACGATGGTAAAAACAAAGTTAACATGGTATTATTTATTTTCCTTTGCTTATAAAACTACAATAGTTATGAAAATGTATACTAGATCTCATGACCTTAGTGTTAAAACCATGCACCTAACTTTCACTTACCTCATACCCATATGCTTAACCTTAATCAATCCTCTCATCACATAAGCGCTTGAAAATGATTGAATGCGAAATCACATCAAAAGTGTGAATATGGAGCATGTCTAGTAATGATGAGCCACGATTCAACATCAAATTCACCGCTCAGAAGTCCAATCACCTATCCCAAACAACAATGATGCTTTGACACCCAACATTCCATCCCCATCATTGCACTAATGGGCATAAATGAAATGGATTATCTGGGTGGCGAAGCCATCCAAATGAGCCTCATCTTGTCTTAATTTTTCTTTACGACATATTTACTTAAACTCACCATCTGAATGAGTGACACCATCACCATAGTTGTTTTTCCATTACCAACTTTTCTCTAGTTCCGAGCTTACTCCTCCTTGCGATCTTTGGTACCAAACCCTTACCCTCATCAACTGACTAAATCCTTGCGCTAAAACCCATTTTTTTTCTCACAATTTATAAACATGGTTGTAAGTAGACATGAACCGATCTTCCAGATTTATAGAGAGACTGAGGAGTTCCAACTGTGTAGAGAGAAGTATGCTAGAGTGGGATGGATGCCATTTTTGGAGAAATTCACAGGCTGTCATGAGAACATATCTCACACATTTATTCAGGGTTACGATGGAGATATCATGCACATGAGCAATCTGCAGCTAACAATCAATGAAGCAACCTTAAGGGAAGCCACAGGATTACCTAACAGAGGAGCCAAGTATTTCAAAGGAGAAGGAATCAACAAGGAAATGTGTCAACAATTTCTGAAAGAAGACCATCAACACCCTAATTGGAAAAAGGTGATTCCTAGGAACTATATCAAGGAAGAGTATCATCTAATGCTTGCTAGTCTTCAATGATTCCTCACTTGTGAGGGCAGGTATGTTGTAACCTTCATATATCATCTTAGGCTTCTATTACACTTTGAAGGAGGCCCTGAAATTGATTTCCCATATTTTTTATGGATGAGTCTGAACAAGATGATAATAGGTGTCAAATCCCTATCAAAAATTGAGAAGACTAGCATTTACCATCAAGGTCTTATTAAGATGTTAGTCTTACATGAAATTAGGAAGCAAAGGATTAGCTGGAAAATCCTCATCACTCAACACCCTCCCACAGAAAAAAAAACTGTAGAGGGAGACTAGCCTGCTCCAGAGAAAGATAAGGAACCTCAAGAGAAAAAGGGCAAGAAGGATAAGGTAACTCCATCATCCTCCAGAACAGTGAGCCAAAAAGATAAAGCTAGTAAACAAGCATGGCCCTCTTCCAAAGTCGATAATATTTTTAAAAGTCAATAATCAAAAGGCAAATCCAAATTAGTGGAGGAGACTTAAACAATAGCACTTGAGGAGAAAGGTCATAATACAAAAACTATGAGGAAAGAGAAGAATAGATTAGAAAATAAAAGTGAATAGTCTATAGAAAAATCCCCTATAACCATTCCACAAACAGAAAAGAAGAAAATGAAGCCTGTGAGCACCCCTGATCTAGTACCCCCTAGTAAAAGAACCATAAGGAGCATGGCAAAGAAAGGAAAAACAATTGTCAGTCCTCATACACATGAAGATCCAATAGATCTTACCTCCCCTTCTGAAGACCTATCAGTCCAAGATGACATCCCTAGCTTGACTGAGGAACAAGTCACTATTA
>CBVK0100635200.1:0-11423 GCA_900067695.1 Picea abies | reverse complement strand
ATATATATATATACATGTATTGAAGTTTTACTCTATATCCCCTCTCAGGATTACTTTGATTTTATAAACAATTTGAACAATTTTCTCTAGTCATTCATATAGCTACGAAATTTTAGAACTAGGCATATGCTTATGAAATTCGTGTGTCTCTGGATTATATGTCCTCTATTCTTTAACTTACAAAACTTTTATTTCTGTGTTGTTTTATATCATAACAAAGAATTTTGTTTATGAATGATCGAATCTGTATAATCTCGTACTATTGGCAAAATCGTAAATAGGGAAGACGTACTCAATTTTTCTCATGTACCTAGCATTGAAAATCTTATGGGGTAACTCTTTAGATGTTTATTGCAATTATAAATCATGTTGTACAATTACCAACTATATATATATATATATATATCGTGATTCCTGTCATACATAGAGTTTCATCCTGATTCTGGTTTTAATATGTAAATGGATGGAAATCTCAATTAAATACTATGGCTTTGTGTATTTACCTACAGAAATATAAGCACACATGTATATCTAAATAATTTTGTTCCATTCACATTACACACATAGATATTTTACTCAGCAAAATACAGTTAACTGTGAGGTTTATCCTATGGTTTATCCCATTACAACAATAAGATAATCTATAGAACTTATTCTTCCAGAATTTAACCAGATGTACTATTTCATCTAGTATATCAAATGGAAATGACATTCACTCAATAGTCTAATGAACATAGATAATTCATTCAAAATTAGTTTTAGAGGCATTATGTCAGTTCTTAAGTCTAACAACATTCATTCAGATTTTCATCCATAGTAATACTTCTATCTAGAATTAAACAGATACATTTTATCAGTTATTAAACCATATAATATCCAACCATAGAAAAGAGTAGGTTGACATATTTGAACAGTTTTCGAATAACAAATGGAACAACCATGCTCCTCCCAACCTTAGAACAAAACAACCAAATCACTTGTCCCATTCTCCCCTAGCATGACCATGAATCCATGAGGGAGAATTCATAACTTCTCCTTGGCAATATTCCTTCAGTTTTAGCAACTTCTCCTTGCCTCACACTCAGAAAGAAGTGTTCATAACAACAATAGATAATTCCTTTCCCTAGCATAATAGGCAGCGTCCTGCCTCCTCCCATATGCTATATATGCTAAATCGTTTTGTGCCTGTGTCTTTTCCCCTTTGGGAATTTTCACAGCTTTCCAAATACCTGATTTCTAGGGGCTACCAATGGCTAATTTCCTGATTTTCCACTTGTAATAATCATCCTTGAGGTAGTTCCAACCTGTTCCCCACTCATGGAGTCATGGTCAACTGATTTTAACCTGGCTGTTCCATTTGTCCATCAACAATAAATATAAAATATTTTTCTTCATACAAGTTTCATAGTCAAGTAGTTAGTTGGTTCAAATCATATCTCTGCACAACAGTCATAATCATTAATTACAATGAACTAAATTCAAAATTCAAAATTTCCACAAATGGCAAAAATTTTCCAATTTCGAATTTACCAAAAACGAAAATAATTTCCTAAGATATTTTAGACTTAAAAATAATTTATTTTTGGGAATGTTACAAGATGCCCCTATATTATGTTAATATTTAGAGGAAAATATAGCACCTAAAAGGGAATCATGTGAATACAAAACATCTATAATAAAAGGAGATGTGAGCTATACATGTGTACTCTAGACAGAATCTGGTGGGGGAGGGGGTAGTATGTATTGATGTCTCAGGATGGGGGTGATCGGTGACCCAACTTCACAGATGTTTCGTATAATTTATATTATATCCTAGTTTCTAAAATCATATAGTTATACCAGGAGAGAGTTAAAGATAACAATGTGAGGATTCTGGAATGATATGGTTTTTCAGAGTTATGGCGAGTTGAGGAGGAGAGTGGGGAAACAAGCAAAATGAAATTTTTTGTGGAGGCAACGGAGGTGGTATGGTAAGAGTAAAACATGAAGAGTGAGATCAACATAGAAGTGGCCCAAAAGGTTGGCTCTACCTACATGTATCACTTCATTCATATTGGTTTATCATTTATACATCAATGACGAGTCTCATGAAAATACATACTTTGAAATGTTAAGGGTAATGTGAAGGGAGTTTCATAGGATTCATCACTTATATATACATGACAAATTGAGATGAAATAAGTGGTAAATGTAGACATAAGTGATCTTTTAGGACACTTCTAAGTTGATCTAGATGGTCATGCTCTGCCCTTCTCATACAACATTTCTCCCCTCTACAACAACCCTCTTTGATTCTCATCAACTCTAAAAAATCTTCCCATTCCACAATCCTCTTGTTATTATCTTTCACCCTTGCCTTGTATACCTAGAATCTTTCAGAAAATATGGTATGATAGAAATGATAAGAAACATTAGTCATGTTGGGTCATTGATGACCCCCATCCTAATCCTAAAACATCAATACATATTGCCTACCTCACCCAATGGTGTCTAGAGTACACATGTATTACTCATATTTCATATATGTCATAGATGTTTTATAGGCATGATATTCACATCTCGATGCTTTGTTTCCCTCTAAATCTCAACATAATATGGGGGCATCTTTTCGTAATCAAAGACAATTAGTTTTTGCATCAGAGGCCTGGTAGGCTCACATTTCCATTGCCTTTCAATATTGTTTTTCTTATTCATCCTCCACATACGAAATTCTTGTGGATATATGGAGGAATCCAATGTTCTTTGCATCCATATGACATAAGTACTATTTCGGGAAAGGTAAGAAAAAATAAACAAATATCTTTACTCCATGTCTGGTAAGTACAGGATTCTCTTCCACCAACTGTGGCCTTCTCTCATAAAACAAAAAAATTATCATGTTTGAATGTCACGTCTACAATGTGAAAATTCATATTCCTATGTTTGAATGTTGCATTAATGTGAATATGATAAGTTCCTAGTTTTATGAGAGAAGGCGATAGTAGGTGGAAGAGACTTTTGTAGTGACCAGACATGGAGGAAAAAATGTCATGTATACAATTTGAACATGCATATTCTCATTTATGAATGTGAGAATGTGCTTGTTTTAAATGAGAGAAGGCGACACTATGTGGAAGTGACTCCCATACTCGGTATTCATGGAGAACAAATATTTGTTTAGTTTCTCTTACTCTACTCGGAATAGTACTTACATTATAAGGATTCAAGGAATGTCGGGTTACTCCATAGAGCCACAAGGCAATGATGCAATGGAAATCGAATGTGAATGTGAATGCGAATGTGAGGAATGTAAATATTGTCTGAGAAGAATGATAAGAAAGGCAATGGCAATGCCAACCTATTACCAGGCTTGTCATCCAAAATCTAAATGTATTTGATGCGGAGAATATGCCCCTATATTATGTTCATATTTAGAGGGATAATATAGCACTGAAATAGGAATCATGTGAACAAAAAATATATATAATAAAAGGATATGTGAGCTATACATGCGTACTCTAGACACAATCTAGTGGGGGAGAGGGTGGTATGTATTTATGTTTGAGTATGGGGGTGATCGGTGACCAAATTTTACAGATGTTTCGTATAAATTCTATTATATCCTAATTTTTGAGTAAACACAAGTGACCTTCTACGCAGATTCTAAGTTGATCTAGTTGGTCATGCTCTACCCTTCTCATACCACATTTTTACCCTCAACGACAACCCTCTTTGATTCTCCCTAAGTTCGAAAAATCTTCCCATTCCACAATCATTTTGTTATTATCTTGGACCCTTGCCTTGTATAACTAGACTCTTTCACTAACTATGATATGATAGAAATGATAAGAAACATTAGTCATGTTGGGTCATTGATCACCCCCATCCTAATCCTAAAACAATGATACATATTGCCTCCCTCACAAGATGGTGTCTAGAGTACACATGTATTACTCATATCTCATATATGTCATAGATGTTTTATAGGCACAGGATTCACATCTTGGTTCTTTCTTTCCTTTGAAATCTCAACATAATATGGGGGCATCTTTTATGAATCAAAGACATTTAGGTTTTGCATGAGAGGCCCAGTAACAAGCTCACATTTCCATTTCCTTTCAATATTATTCTTCTTAGTCAGCCTCCACATATGAAATGCTTGTGGATCTATGGAGGAATCAAACATGCTTTGCATCTATATGATGTAAGTACTATTTCGGGAGGAGTAAGATTCTCTTTACTCCATGATTGGTACATACAAGATTCTCTTCCACAAACTATGGCCTTCTCTCATAAAACCAAAAAAATCTCATGTTTGAATGTCACGTCTACAATGAGAACATGTATATTTTTATGTTTGAATGTCACATTAGTGTGAATATGATAATTTGTTGGTTTTATAAGAGAAGACGATAGTAGGTGGAAGAGACTTTCGTACTGACCAGACATGGAGGGAAAAATGTTGTGTATACAATTTGAACATGCATATTCTCATTTCTGAATGTGAGAATGTGCTTGTTTTTCATGAGAGAAGGCGACAGTTGTTGGAAGTGACTCCCATATTCGGTAGTCATGGAGAACAAATATTTTTTTAGTTTCTCTTACTCTACTCGAAATAGTACTTACATTATATGGATGCAAGGAATGTCAGCTTACTCCATAGAGCCAAAAGGAAATGGAAATAATGCAATGGAAATGGAATGTGAGCATGAATGCGAATGCGAGGAATGTAAATATTGACTTATAGGATGGATAATAAAGGAAATGGCAATGCCAGACTATTACCAGGATTCTCATCCAAAATCTAAACGTCTTTGATGCAGAGAAGATGTCCCTATATTATGTTAATATTTAGAGGGAAATATAGAACTGAAACGGAAATCATGTGCATACAAAACATCTATAATAAAAGGAGATGTATTGATGTCTCAGGATGGGGGTGATCAGTGACCGAACTTCACAGATGTTTCTTATAATTTCTATTATATCGTAGCTTCTGAGAAAGCATCCAGTTATACCAGTAGAGGGTTCAAGATAACAACACGAGGATTGTGGAATGAGATGGTTTTTCAGAGTTATTGAGAGTTGAGGAGGAGAGTGGTGAAATAAGCACAATGAATATATTTGTGGAGGCTACAGAGGTGGTATGGGAAGAGTACAAGAGGACGAGTGATATCAACATAGAAGTGGCCCAAAAGTTCGGCTCTATCTACGTGTATCACTTCATTCATATTGGTTTGTCATTTATATATCAGTGGCGAGTCTCATGAAAATACATACTTTGAAATGTTAAAGGTATTGTGAAGGGAGATTCATAATATTCATCGTTGATAGATATATACATTACAAATTGAGATGAACTAACTGGTACATGTAGACAGAAGTGACCTTTCAGGAAACTTCTAATTTGATCTAGTTGGTCATGCTCTGCCCTTCTCATACCACATTTGTACCCTCCAAGACAACCTTCTTTGATTCTCCCTAACTCCAAAAAATATTCCCATTCCACAATCCTCTTGTTATTATCTTGCACCCTTGCCTTGTATAACTAGACTCTTTCAGAAACTATGATATGATAGAAATGATAAGAAACATTAGTCACATTGGGTCATTGATCACCCCATCCTAATCCTAAAACATCAATACATATTGCCTCCCTCACCAGATGATGTCTAGAGTACACATATATCAATCATATCTCATATATGTCATAGATGTTGTATAGGCAAAAAATTCACATACTGGTGCTTTGTTTCCCTCTAAATCTCAACATAATATGGCAGCATATTTTCTGAATCAAATACATTTAGGTTTTTCATGAGAGGCCCGATAACAAGATCACATTTCCATTGTCTTTCAATATTGTTCCTCTTATTCAACCTCCACATACAAAATGCTTGTGTATCTATCGAGGAATGCAACATGCTTCAAATCCATATGAAATAAGTACTATTTTGGTCGAAGCAAGAAAAACTAAACAATTATCTTTACTCCATGACTGGTAAGTAGATGATTCTCTTCCACCAACTGTGGGCTTCTCTCATAAAACCAACAAGTTATCATGTTTGAATGTCATGTCTACAATCTGAACTTGCATATTCCTATATTTGAATGCCGCATTAGTGTGAATATGATAAGGTTCTAGTTTTATGAGAGAAGGCGATAGTAGGTGGAAGAAACTTTTGTAGTGACCAGACATGGAGGAAAAAATGCCATGTATACAATTTGAACATGCATATTCTCATCTCTGAATGTGAAAATGTGTTGGTTTGTCATGAGAGAAGGAAACATTGGTGGAAGTGACTCTCATACTCAGTTGTCTTGGAGAAAAAATATTTGTTTAGTTTCTCTTACTCTGCTCAGAATAGTACTTACAGTATATGGATGCAAGGAATGTCAAGTTACTCCATAAAGCCACAAGGAAATGACAATGATGCAAGGGAAATAGAATGTGAATGTGAATACGAATGCGAGGAATGTGAATATTGACTGAGAATAATGATAAGAAAGGCAATGGCAATTCCAGCCTATTACCAATATTTTCATCCAAAATCTAAATGTCTTCCTCTAAGTCTAGACAAGTAGGTTCTACAAACCTCTCCCCTTCTGATGGATCTAATGGAGCGATGAACTTGTATTCTCCTGACTCAAATGTCATTTTTCGGGTCTTCAAGTTGATTATGGCCTCGTTATCAAATTCCCAATCCAGATCAAGCAATGTTGGGTAAGGTGTTGTGTCTTCCACTATTT
Source organism: Picea abies (assembly GCA_900067695.1). Classification (NCBI taxonomy): domain Eukaryota; kingdom Viridiplantae; phylum Streptophyta; class Pinopsida; order Pinales; family Pinaceae; genus Picea; species Picea abies. The sequence goes on along the minus strand of CBVK0100635200.1, from coordinate 4,694 downwards.
CGATGACTTCAAAATCTTCTTTAGTGCACACTGCATCTAGGTCTACTATTACTCCTTTTAGTCTATTGATTATTAGGACTCTATGTTGGTTTTCCAGTTTCAATTGAACAGGTGAATATAGTAATGTGGGCTCGCCCATGCATTTCCATGTCTTCTTTGGTAACACATTAACTTCAGATCCTAGATCCAGTATGATGTCTCCCATGATGAAATATCTGATGTTGACATTCAGTCTCAACTCCCTACTAGTTCTTTTCCTTATATGTAGGTGATTAACAATTTTTGGTTCTAGTTTTTTTTCTGTCTCGATGCTACATTTTTCTAGTATGTTTTTCAATATTTTCACAGTTGATGGGTCACTTAATACTTTTAAGCATGATTGCAAAAATCCTGTGATTGTACTTACTTGTCCCATGGGTTGCATTTCGTTGCTATGATCCAATAATGGAGGCATCTCGTACTCTGGTGCTTCCTTGTTTTGTTGCGCAGTTGGAGTTGAAGCTATGTATTCCTTATGAAATTCTTGTCTGGCTTCCTTAAATATATCCTTCTCCATTTGTGCATAGAACTACTTCCTTGGTTCAGTGTTCTTCTTTACCCACTGGTATTGCGCTGGCTCTTGTTAGATTGCGTCATTTCCTATTTTTGCTCCTCCGCGAGTAACTATGTTGATGTTTCATCCTTCCTCCCTTTCTTTGGCTGAAATCCACTGAACATTCTGGTTCTTCTGGTTCCTCTTTTCCTGGATCTTTACTAGTAGTGTCAGACATTACTCCCTATCATGGTCTGATGCATGACAATACATACAAGTTGTTGGTGGAATCCGACATTCTCTTGCATAATGTCCTGGTTGTTGACATTTATGACATACCACTTGTCCTCTACCTCGTATGAAACCTACTCTTGCTCATCCTCCCCTTCTGTAGCCTGCTTGATCTCCTCTTAGCATGTTATACTGAGGTGCTTGATTACACTACGCGATATTGTACTGAGGTTGTGTTGTGTTATACTTCGGTTGAATGTTATTATATGGTTGTTGCACAATATTATACTATTGATGCTCAGTGTTTTATGGAGATGGAGCTTGATTAAACTGTGGTGCATCTTTCCCAGTCATCATTTCTTCCTGCACTCTATATGCATTTCATGTCCTTTCTCTCATAATATCCATGGTTCTACAATATTTTTCATCATGGCCCATTGACTTGCAAAAGGTGCAATATGAGCTCTTTGAGACTGTGTGTTATTTTTGCATCATCATGCAGTGATAAGGGTCGTGAATCAGTTTCTTGTAGATTTCACACCATAGTCCTCCTGTTGGTAGCGGATTTGGAATTCCTGCTACCATATACTGCATGAATGTTGGACATTTGTTCTTATGGTGGCCTTCCATCCTGCATGTGGTACACCAAACAACTCCTCGTTTGTCCTTGTTCTTATTTTGGTTTAGCTGAAATGTTAGATTCTTCAAGTCCTCCTTCAGTTTTTCAATACATGGGTCTATCTATTGATACTGATTTTCTTCTAGTTGCAGGGATGCCTGTAAAACCTCTGCCTGCATCTGGAAATTTTGTTGTCGCAAAGGGTATTTTAAGTGTGGAAGTAGTGAGTTGACAAACAGGTGTCAATGTTGCATATAGGTCATGAGATATTTTAACTTTCCCTTCAGTCGCTTGAATCTCTAATCAATCTCCCATACAGACACTACTAGTTTATGTCTTATTTTGATCATCTGGTTCATGTACTAATCCTATGATCTTGGCTTCTGGAACTCATTCATCAGTAACTTATTAATGTCTGTCAGTGTCCTTGTCATCCCAAGGGAACTGTTTGCCTCTAAACGCATGTACCAGTCTAGTGCGCAGTCTCTGAGCGTAATCGCTAACTGCGCAATTTTGATATCTTCATGAGTGATCTGTTTTTCTTCCCAGATCTTTTAAGAAGTGGAGAAGTGATTCTCAGGGTCTTCTTCTTATTCTCCTCGAAATTCTGGTAACCTAGTGGTGGGGTCATTTCCTGCCATTCTAAATGCTGAGCTACTACCTTCACGCAGTGTATATACTCAACTAGTGTTTCCTGAACTGACTTGTCTAGTTCTTGTTCCTTGTGTAGATGTACTTCCTATTGTCTCATTGCTTCCGAACTTCGGTTTTCTAAACGGTGGTGTTCTCTTTGGTGTATTTGTCGCAGATGGGTTTATGGGTTCCACACTGACATTAATATGGATAGGATTATTGCGTTCTCTTCCCATTATTGGACCTCTTGTCTTCCTCTCATATGTTGTGTGCAAGATTTTCTCAATCTTCTCCACAGCCTGAACATCCTCTACCTCTTCCTCATCACTTGCCAATCCTTCCCTTGCAACTATGGCTCTCTTCTTGGTATTGACCTTGTATTGGTAGGGTACTTCGCTATGTGTCTTTCTATCTGTTGCTATGATTTGCTTGATCTAGTTGTCGTTCATCATGATTGGTTCCAAGGGTTTCTCCTTCTTTCCCTTATCCTTTCATCCTTCCATTTCTCCTCTTTTTGTCGGTGCTTCCCCCCTTCCCCCATGCACACAGGGAAGTTTAGTTCTGTGATTCCATTTTCATTACACCTTTATTATGTAGAAGTATCTTAATAGAAGTATAAAGAGATCGAATGTACCTTCCTTGAGGTCCTCATAGAAACACTTGCTCCGCTGCACTGTATGACTTCGCTGTGTCGATTGAAAAATGTATTATAAAACCTACCACAATACTGTCAAGCCAAAAATCTACTGTGCGGGTGAATTTGTTATTCACCTGCTAAAGTTGCTCAATCTATACTGGGGTCCACTCTAGTTTTCGAATCCGGTTCATTGTCTAGTTATCATTTAACCTTAGTATCCACACTTGCAATAAACGTGGAAAATCTCAGAAAAAAACTTCATGCAAATAAGTAAACACGTATCTCTCAAGATATTTGCGGGGTGTTACTCTAGGTTTTCTATTATCTTTCTGTGCAAAATATAGCTCTTTGGTTCTCAACCAGATTTCGATATCTTCTTTTGTGGGATTCCATGGTCTTAACATCCCCTTCTATTGGCTCATTGATTTCTTCTTTTCTTCTCTCTTTTTTTGTTCAACCTATCTCATCTACTCAACCCTCTCATGTTCCTACCAATGACAAAAGAACCATTTGTTGGTTAATTATTCTATTTTGAGTTTGTACTGAGTGACCGAGGGTTCATGTCCATCAGGTTTCCAACAAAGCCTTTAAAACTATCGACCCTCATGGTAAACCAGAAGCCAACACATCATAAAGAATGCGTTGCGCAATCTCACTCGAGATAGCTTTAATGGGTGGTTGTAAGACTCAGGTTTTTACAGCTTAGGATTGAGTGTGAGATATGAGCATTGAATATTGAACCATTATTATAACTATAAATGCGATATACTGTCATTTGCAAATAAGAAGGGAATATAACAACTCATTCATCCAACATAACCATAACTACTGAATACATTAAATATATACATGCATTCATCACATAACACATATATTACCGTGCCTCACTCCCCCTCAGGCTACGTTCATAAAGATTTGCCTCTTTTCTCTTTTATTATGGTATTTTCGCATCTACAATGTCGTGCACTTACAACTCTTCCCCTTCGGGTAAGATCTATATGAGGCGGACTAGATCGCACCAGGCTCCACAACCTGCGATCCAACCCTCAAGACCTACCCTCCTTCATCTTCTCTAGCTCAACAACTTATACAAATAGATCATACATCAAAATATCTCATATCACATCAACTCATGCATTACTAAAGCAGATCTTTCTATAATAACAACAATAGTCAGAACTTAGAACCTCTAACCTCTAACCTCTCTATGATACCTATACATTATTTCAACACTTCCTTTAGTGCGCAATCCTCACACACTTACATAGGTGGGTGATACATTATAATATGTGTGCACTCCTTTGGTATCAGATTTCCGCTCACTGACTCAATGCGCATAGAACTGAACCAAAGACCTTGCACCATCAACTCACGAGCTTATATGTATAATTACATTTACATTTACAATCAGTACCCACGACTCACTAGCCTATATTGTCATTTACATTTATATCTACAATTGGGATTCAACCAAGGGGTATTACAAAAAATGTCTCCACTCCTATGTAGGAACATATTGGACTAGAAATATAGCTAGAGGCGAGGCAAATTAACCTAGAGGAAGACTTTTGCAATGGGCTCCTCTTGTGGATCAAAGAATGGATGCCATTTTTGTAGGGATAATAATGAAAAGACTTAATACCATTAGTTATCCTACAATTTACTAGCATCCTCCATTTTTAATATAAATTATAACCACCCACGAGGCATCACATGCTCCATTTTTAATATAAATTATAACCACCCACGAGGCATCACATGACATCTAGGACACGACAGGAACCCAATACACTCACAAGCAATCAACTAGGGAATATTCTACTACGTGTTTGTCATGAAATCAACCAATCAAAATATTTCCCTAGAACTCAACTATTTGTTTTAATAACAAGTCCTCTCAAGTACCATTCTTATTACATCATTCCTCCTGTTTACATACTATTTAGTTTTTTCTTCTTTAAACGAGATATTTATGCAACCTTCTGATCTTGTTTCATCTTTTCTGGAATATAAATTCCACATCAAAATGTACATCTATAAAC
>CBVK0100635199.1:0-11423 GCA_900067695.1 Picea abies | reverse complement strand
CAAAAGGGGATTTGGTCCTATTACAATATCTGACATGATCAATCCACAACGGGGATTGATCATATGAATAAAATATCAATAATAATAAGAATACCCTTTGTAGTTACATTATTTCAACAAAAATAGGGGTTTCCACCTTGACAATTTTTCTACGGTTTTTCGGGTCGTTTTGAGGCCCTAAACAATGTTTTTTGGGCTCGACGACACTTAGCATGTAATGGAAGTAACATGATAAGATGAATGAAATATGTACTCCTCGGCTAGACCTTTTCGACGAGGTATAGAATTCCCCAAATGGAGATCGTATGAAAAATTTACGCCCTCGGGAAATTGACATATCGACTACCCCCATCGGGGCCCACAAACCGTTTGGCGTTTCATCTTTTGGGGTTAGGGTTTTGGATTTTATTTATGTTAAAAAGGCCTTTGGAGCATCATTGTAATCATCATCATCATTTTTTGAATGAGTGTATCCATCACATTTCTTCTCAAATATAAGTTGCCACCATTCTAGCGAGTCATTCACTCTCTAATTTTAGAGTTTCTGTACATTTCTCTCATTAAGAAGAATTGGGAATTATTGTATCTCTATGTTTATTACAATATATCTATACATTTAATTGTTATATCTCCTCCATTTCATTCTCAAAATAATCTGGATCATCCACTCACTCTTTGTAGTTGAATCTAGTTGTTGCAACTTGACGTAGGTATCCTGAACTGCAGACATGAAATCCTTGAGTTCTTTATTTTCATCTCGAGTGGCCTCATGCATTACATCATGTTTCGCATTGGATTCTTCAATATCGGTGAAATTTTCCTACTACACAATGGGGTTAGTGATCGCTTGAGCCTCCTTGTTCATTTGTTGGATTTGGATTCAAAGATGTTTTATGGGATTATTCTTCTTTTCCAAAACATTGACCCAATCATTAACCATCTCAAACAATTGAATACACTCACTAGATCGAAAATGAAGGGAAGAGCGAACCATTTCTCCCTCAACAATGACCCGAGTGATGTTTTCGAGTATGGACTTAGGATTATCTTGTTTCTTAAGACGAATGGCTTCGATATGTTATTGGAAAATATCTATTTTCCTTGTGAGGTACGACCATGCCTCAACCATAATACCAACCTGGTGCACCAATGCAACTGGGTTAATATCCTTAGAAAGCTTCAGATCATCCTATCGGAGTGTGAGATAGACCTAGAAAAACTTGTCTGAAATGACTTGCACAATAGACTCAGCCTAAGTTTGTAATCCATACCCATTATCTATGGTTGATGATACTACGACCATGTCTTGGTGTAGTTGTTGTGTTGTTGGGTGAGCTCTTCATTCATTTTCTCAAGTGAAAGGATATGTTGCTCAAGGTGATCACTGGAGGCTCGAATAAGATGAAAAATACATGGTGTATACCATGCTACTAGCTCTCCACTGGTAAGAGATAGATCAAGAGGAAACCTTGAAGCAAGTGATTGGCCATTGGCGACAAATAATTTAGACATACTAGGAGTTATAGTTCCATCAGGACTAGGAGAATTAGTGTGAGTATTGTGTGCAATCCTATCCTAGACCTATTGAGGAAGTTTTCCAATCATATTTGTGTGCTCTAACAACAATTCTAGTATTGTGAGACATTTGTTTAGATCTCGCAGCATAGGTGCAATCTATTCTTTCACTGATATTTCACTACAATCATAGTGAGTGTCATCTTGGGTTTCCACAAATTCATTTGTAGGATATCGACTTAGTGTTTCTGGAACTTCGACAGATTTCTCATCCCCTACAGAGAGTAGAGTTTCAGTCTGGGTGTCAAGTTTTATATGAATGTGTGGAATTTGAGGAAATGTGGAAGAATGGGTATGGTGGTGCCTATGGTTGTGGCAAAGGGGTCGGTAGACTCTAAACCAGTAGTGTAAAAATGGGATTGGGTAGGGGATGCTGGAGTTATGGATGGAGTTGTCACAACTGAACTAGGCGGTGAATGGGTGAAATATTCTTAGATGGGCATAGTGTGGGTTGTGACTGGGGGATCATACAAAATGGTGATAATGGGAATAGAGGATGGGATGGGGGTGGAAGTGTGAGTTTTTATGGGGATGGAAGAGATAGGAATGGCCACGGTAATGATGGTGTCTATGGTGGAGGTGGACAGAGAGTCGCTGTGTGGTTTCTTAACAGGAAAAGTAACAACAATGGTTTCAGATAAGTGCTTACTCGAGATTGTGGCATCATCAAATATTGATGGGAACAAGAGTGGAATATTCCTGGGTAAGGTATTGTCTTCTCCTTCATCTACTTCTTCCTTGGAACATGAAGGAATCTGCTCTCTCTTCATGCTAGGGCCTACACAGAAGTTAGTCATTTCGAGATGGTAAGCATGGAGTACGAGCCATCCAATTTCTTATTTTCTCTAGTGACTCCTGACCATGTAGTGACTTCCTTATCCAAGATGGCCTCGTCTAGATAAAATGGAAGGGGGGTCATGTGAAACAGTTTCGGAGGAGCACCTCAAGGTTACACAAAGGTACTATCTCGGTTCATTCCAAACCATATGTTGTGAGTGTGTCAATTTAATAACATTTTTTGAATCCTTGGCCTCTTTGTAGTTGTGATGAGGTCGCAATGCCATTGTAAAAAGGCAACACTATGGTATTTTTAATGAGTGCTAGCAATGAGAATGTGCCAAGGGTCAAAGAGCTTGGTTATCCTAGTGTTAGGGTCAGAGGAAATTGCACACCCTCTTGATTCCTTCCATTTACACATCGCAAACGTGACCAACACATAATTGTAGATGAAGTAGGTGGCTCTCTCATGCACATGAGTGCATTCTTGCAACATTTCTGTGAGAATATACTTACACCAATTGAGTGGTGTTCCTATTTTGAACAACTCAGCCACTAATATAGCATCAATAGTACATCCACCCCAAGATTAATTCTTCATAGCCTTTCCCACAATTAAATAGAAGTCACAATGGACCTGTTCATCATTGATTGACTCAATGAGTTCTGCACGAACTCCTTTCCTGGTTCCATACTTTTCATAAAGATTGATCTCTCCCTTCTTGAGGTCATGATTCCTTAAACCGTAGAAGCCTTGCATCACATCCTACCCCTCCATGGATAAGACACTCATCATTTGAATGTGATCCACATGGATGGGATATGCCTTATCCAATCATAAGGCACCATTGTGGACTCAAATAATGAGGAATTATGTGCACCATGCGACTTCTCAAGTAGTTACAAACATATGTAGGTCGCACAAGTTTAGCAAAAAGTGTCTCATAGGGGTAGGAAGGATGGTTTCCATTCCCACTGCAATTTGTCGATCAGAAGGGTCGAGAAATCCATAAATGTGTGGATATCCATCTGAGGGTACTGTGAGGTCAATGTCAAGCAGCTTATTTTGATTGACTTTTCCATGAATATCACCCAAAAATTCAACCGGAGGATCAATGAATTCTGCTGGAACAACGACCTTTGGAAGGACTCCCTGACTGGAAGTGAAAACTATAATGGTAGAAATACATTGGTAAAAAAAGAATACTGGTGGAAATGTGCACTTGTGTGGGCTCACAGAATGCTTGAGGGGATCGAGAGTGAAAAATTCAAATACTAACAAGAAGGCAATCACTGAGGAGGGAAGACGAGCACAAGTTTATAGAGATTAATGAGGAAGGTGATCTAGGATTCAAATGGACATATCATAAAAACAGAAATTGCATAGATTAATGGGCCATTAGCAACAAACATAGCCATTAATCATTGCAATATCTATTCGGGTATTTCGGTAATAAAGGGAACAATAAAAAACACTATAGTGGGACAACCAAGGGAACATGAAATTAAGTAACACACCACCAATTAGCTGGAAAAGTACTGGCAGTTGGTGGGACTTAAATGAATCAGACTGGAAATGATAGGATGGGGACTAAAAAGGTACCAATGACATTTAATGAACAAATTATAGAGATGTGGCATAGATTTTGAATTTGGAAAATACTAAATACCAAAATATTTAATGCAGAACTCCCCGACCACAAAGGTGAGATCCAAGATGGACAAAATGACAATGACAAATAGACTCAAGGACAAATTATAATTGAACATGTCACCATTTTATCAATGGAAAAGGGAAACATCAAAATAATTTAAAACCCTACCTATTGTATTCACTCCCAATGATAAGAGTGTTGTGAAACTTCTCTTATTGAGTAGAAATGTAGGGCTTCAGGCATGCACCATTCACCCATCTTGGATGGAGAATACCATCTAGTTGTGCCAGTTTGACAGCTCCAAAGTCTCAAATTTTTGCAACAATTAAAGGTCCAAGCTAATCCATTTGTAGTTTCCCTGGATGATTTTTATACTTACCCTCGTACAACAAAACTTGATCACCTTACACAAAATACACAATCTTAATGTTCTTGTCATGCTAAGCCTTATCCATATCCTTTTCCGTAGTCTAATGAAATTTTTCCAAAAATCTGTCTTCTTCTAATGCCAACAACTCTTCGACCCAGTCCACAACTGAATCATCATCTATCATATGATTTACTTGTGCAATATATAATCTCAGAGTGATAAACTCAGTCAGGATGACTGCTTCTCTTCCATAAACTAGTTGGAATGAAGTATACTTATGAAACTTCTTTGTAGTAGTCCTATAAGACCATAACATGTATGGAACTCTTTGATCCTAGTCATCCTTATTTGCACAACATACCTTGGTTAACCCTCTCTCTAGAATCTTTTTGAATAATTTGACTATACCATTTGTTTGTGGATGATACAGTTTTCTTTTGTGAATTTGAATTACGAACTCGCGATTGAGAGTGGAAACAATATCATTGATGAAATGTGCACCCAAATCACTATTCAAAATCTGAGGGCATCCAAACCGAGTGATGATGATATCAAAAGTAAACTTACTTGTGATATCTGTAGAGCAATCTCAGAGCAGATACGCTTAATCCAAATGGGTGAGATAGTCAATGGTAGCAAAGATATAAATTTCCTTCGAGTGCTTGGATGGTGGATTGATCGGTCATATGAATTCAACTTCCCATTTCTCAAATTCTTGAAGATATCAAATAGGATTTAAGGGAAAACCATCTATGCACAACAACTTACCAACCCTATGAAAAACATCACAGGACCTGGCATAATTGTTGGCATCTTTGAATAAATTCAACCACCATAATCATGCATGTAATATCTTCTATGTGGTCTCCTTCCCTCCAAAATTACCTAACACAAATCCATTGTGACATTCCCACAAAATATATGGTCTCTCATGGTCAAGAACACACCGTCTAAGGATGTTATCTAGGCCCATATTATACAACTAGATTTTGATTAATTAATAATCTGAAGAGCATACCACCAAGTGCCTCTTCTGAGTAGAGGAATATCCATCAAGCATAGTAACGGTAGTGAGAAATAATGCAATGTCGTAGAGGTAATCAGGAATAACCTCAATCTTAAAAATATCTACATCTAGGAGATAATCATCTACAACTCTGTCACTCTTGCCTTGCTCCAATAAATATAGATTATTAGGGAAAATGTTTAATTTGTCTGTCTTGACAATGTCTTCAAATGAAAACTCCTAAAACAACAACAACCATCTACAAATTCTTTCTTCTAACATAGGATTATTGACTAGATATTTCAGAGTTGAATGATCAGTAAAGAATTTAAAATGATTGTGTATCAAATAATTTCTAAATTTTTTCAAATTATAAACCATTGCCATACCTTCCCTTTTAGTGGTAGTGTAATTGTGTTCGTCCTGAGAAAGCTTCTTTCTAGAAAATTATATGAGATGATCCAAATTTCCTTCACCAAGTTGTGCAAGGATGGAACCCAAAGAAATGTTGGAAGCATCCATGTGAACATGAAATTCCATATTCCAATTCAGATATATTAAAATAGGGACAATACTCAATTTATCTTTGAGGGTATCACATTATTTATCACACTTTGGCTTCCAATTGAAGGATTCATATTTATTCAACAACTTCTCTAATGGGACAGTTATGTTGGCATAATTCCTAATAAATATGTGATAATATCCAATGTTATCCAATGTTGACCGCAAATATTTGGTAGTTGTAGGAGGAGTCATATTCAGTATCACAACAACCTTGGCAGGATCAACCAACACTCCTTCCCTGCACACTATATGTCCCATCAAATTTCCAAAAGATACACAAAATATATGCTTCCTAAGGTTTAAATAAATATGTAGCTATCTACAATGATCAAACATAAATTGTAGTAAAACGATGTTCTCCTTAGATCGGAAGACACTCCTTCCCTGCACACTATATGTCCCATCAAATTTCCAAAAGATACACAAAATATATGCTTCCTAAGGTTTAAATAAATATGTAGCTATCTACAATGATCAAACATAAATTGTAGTAAAACGATGTTCTCCTTTGTTAGGTTGTACACAGTCCAATCATCCATATATACTTCAAGGAACTTATGAATAAAGTCTCTAAAGGAAGCAATTACAATGTGGGAGAAACCATTTGGAGCAGTCTTCAGGCCAAAGGGCATGACATTATAATCAAATGAACCCCATTCTAGAGTGAAAGTATTCTTTCTCTTATCCTTTTCTGTAATTCTAACCTAATGATAACCTGAGAATCCATCTGTAAAGGAGTATGCTTCCTTCCCATCCACCTGATCCAATACTTCCTCACTAAAGGGGGTTGGAAAATGACCATGTACCCAAGATGATTTCAATATTCTATAGTCAATGAAAAATATGATATCATCGGTTCCCTTATTACTCTGTATCACAATGGTACGAATCCTCTCACCCTTATCTATAGGGAAAATCAACCCAACTTCTAACATTCTATCAATATCTTTATTAAACTTCTCATTAAATTGTGGATTCAAATGGTACGGTCTGTGTTTGACATGCTTAGCATCAGTTTTTAATTTTATCCTCATTTCTCCTAAATCTCCCTTAATCCCCTTCAACTCTGAAAATATCTTAGGAAATATATCCTTGTACTCCCGCAATAGAGCTTGAATCTCTATCATTGTTTTGTCATCCCAATAATCTCCTATGGATTCCATATTATAATGCTCCTCAATCCTGATATTTACTTTCTGCAACTTCATAGGTTGAGTGTATGATTTGTTGATGTCACCTAAGATAGTATCCTTGACTTCTCTTGATCCTATGGATTCTTTAAAGGTTGAATGTATGAGCCCCTCCAATTCCTCAATATCTCCCTAGTCCTTATCAACTTTACCACAAGACATGGGTATTATTATAAGGGATGGATACAAGCTATACTCAGGCAAATTTTCATGCTCAAGGTATACTATAAGTGGATATTTAGGCTTAAATTTAGTACTAAATAACATATTATTGATTTTCTAGAGCACAACTACCATTTTAGGAGTCTTACCAGAATATGAAAAATTCATGGAAGAATTGATTATGAAGAGTCTTCCAACATGTTGTTTGTATTCTTGTCTCTTCGTGCACATACCAATCCTTGGGGATTGTTCCCAGAGACTGGAAGAACTAATGTGTCTAGAAATAAGAAGGAATTTGTGCAACTTTCTATACAGTTAGACAATTCTCAATGTGTGCAACTAGATTAAACTAACCATCATATATATCCAAGTACAACATTTTACTCTCCTTCTTATGATCCTTTCCCAACTATTGTACTTTCATTATTTGAAGAAAATGATGTTCTATAAATAGCTTGACATCATCCCAAGAAGAGATATTTCCTTTGTGAATATCCCACCATCTGGCTGGAAAAGACTTCATGGCTAGTTCAAGTGTTGAGAGTCTCAGCTCAGTCGAAACCTTATCCTCCATGTTGATGAGAAAGATTTTCAAATCCGAGGTACCATCGTATGTAGGATACTTCTTGATTTCCATTCCAATCCAACTTACTACTCTGATAGTTGCACAATTCTTGGAGAAATTTTCATACCTTCCTTGTTGCCAATTGTCAAAAGTAGCTTCGGAGTCTTCAGCCACCCACTAAATGCTTCGCCAAATTACCCATCCATTTGCAGTGGGATTAATGTAATCAACTCATTTTCCTACAATAAGCTCATACAGTTGATATATGACATCTCCTTCCACATTATCATCGATTGTTTCAATGTACTTGGAACTTGATAAGGATATAATGGTTAAGTAACATTCATGTTGTCAGATTTGAAGGTCATAGTTTCCTTCTTAAGATCAATGAAAACATAGTTTTTATAGGCCCAATCAATTCCCAACAGTGATAGATAAGGATATTTCTCCCCCATTATCTCAATCACCTCGAAATCAATTATTGTTTTGATGCCAACTAAGTCTACTTCAACGTTTTGCAGCCTCCCCACAAGATAGATGGAGAACTAATTCACCATCTGCAACTGAATAGGGAAATATGTGAGATTGGGGTTAGCCATTTCTTCTCATGTATTTTTTGTAAATATGTTGACATTAGAGACCAAATTTAACATAACATGCCTGATATCATAGTAATCAATGTGAGCTTTCAACTTGAAATCATGGTCATATCTCCTTTTACTTCGTTGGATTCTACTTGTGCTCTTTTCTAGAAGGTTGGACAAAAATTCCTTTGTATTTCCTATAACCCCTAATGATAAATTTATTGTATTCCACAACTTTCTAGTAAGTTTTTCATTGTCCAATATATCATAAAAGAGTTGCAGCCATAAATCAACAACATTTTGAGCTTTTCGTGGGGGATCTACCTGAGAAAATGATTCTCTGGAAGCCTTTGGATTAAAGCTTAATTTCACAACTTCAAGCATTGAAGAACCCTGCATTTGATTAAACATATCAACTACAATTTTAAAGAAGTCCTTTGTCCACATAGGATCATACTTGGTATTTTTAGGAATGGCCTTCTGGATTTTTAGTTGATGGGGAATTTCTACATCTGCATCGTTTTTTTCATCTCCTCTAATGATGATATTAATATTAGGCCCCTCTTTGTCATATATAGATTGGGGTTTAGAATTTATTAAGTTGGAACCAATATTCCTGGAACAATCTTCCCACTTGGAAATAAGGTTCGAACAGTCTTCTATAGCATGGGTGTTATTCCTGCAATGTGCACACCAAGGTCTTCGCGAAAGTGGGCAGTCTCTTGCCAAGTGTCCTTATTCATCACAATTGTAGCAGGGAATTATTCCTCTCTCACCAATTCATCCTCCCCAGTATCCTCCACCACCTTCTCAACCTATTCCAGGTCCTTGTGGTCCTTCATTGACCTGGAATGCAGATCGATCCATTCTTTCTACAAGTGCATCTAGATATTTACATTGATTAATATTGTGTGATGATGAACCCAAATATTCACAATACATGGTAGTCGGTGAAGATGTGTACTTCTATAAAATTAGACAATGCCTTGGGGAATTCGCATGAATTCTGCATATCTCATAATACTCAGTATTCTCACCTCCTTGATTATTCGGGAATGTGTGGTATTGAACAGGCCCATGGAACGATGTTGCTGCAACAACCTATGCAACTCCTCCTACTACACAACTGGTGGAAGAGATATATTAGAAGTCCCTACACACCTTAGTATTGGACACTCATTAGCCACATGACCTTACGTGTAACAACCCGTACACCAGACGTGTGGTAGACCTACCTTTGGGAGGGTTAATTCTTGAATTTTCTATGTCAACGTAGAGATTTGGCATTGCAATTGTGCAATATTAGAATCCTATGAAGGCTTCATGCTTCTAAAGTTCCCTAGATAACCTTTCATAGCCTCAATATTCATAGCCTGATCCATTGATTCTCCCAAAGTGGTTATCCTTTATTGTTTTAGAGGAATATGTTTCAAAGGTAATAACCCCTAAATAAACCATTCTCTCTGATGATCCTCATAGATAGAGTTTTCTAATTTCCCTATCTCATATTTAAACCTTTGGTTGTACTCCCAAGCAGACTCATCGTCCCTCTACTTTATCTCCTCTATCTCAAAGAGATATTGTTGTTCCAACTCAGTTAACAGAAATTCCACTATAAATATTCTCTTCACCTGGGTGAGCATCAAATATTTCCCTTGAGCCCTTGGCTTGATTGCCTTCATGTACCACTTAAGAGCTCAACCTCTCAGGATAGTATGGAACTCAACTAAGTCATTTTCATCTAAATTTTTGTGAGACCTCTAGATGGCTTCACATAGAAGCCAATGTTTTTCAACGTCCTCCTCACCTTTACTCCAAAATTCAGGCTATCGGGTGAAATATCCTGCATTTTTATTCTCCATCAAGGGACCTAAAAATCCTACCAGAATGAACCCTGATAGTCCTGATAGTGAAAAAACTAAAAATATTTCTACACTTCCACTACTACTACTTGAACCTACTAGAATTGAAGGATTATAAATAATATAATTGACATAAATATTTGTTGTAGAAATTACCAGGTTTATAGATGACGTTGGGGGAATGAGTGATTCTAGTTTGGTTCCTTTACCTTTGAAGAAAAATTATTT
The DNA here is from genome assembly GCA_900067695.1 of Picea abies. NCBI lineage: Eukaryota > Viridiplantae > Streptophyta > Pinopsida > Pinales > Pinaceae > Picea > Picea abies. The sequence continues at coordinate 882 of CBVK0100635199.1, read as the reverse complement.
AATCTAGGGGGTAGCATTCATTTTTAGTGCTATGGTCGTGTCTTGATGCAATCTGACATCTTTTGGTGCTGCAGGTTCTAATTCTCCCACAACTTCTTCAATGGTTTTGGTTGAATATTCTCTTTCAACGGTGGTGTCTATCCTTACTCTTTCATCTGTATATTATGAAATTCCTTCATATTGTCTGATTCCTCCAAAACATTTTCCTGTTTCACCAAATTTCTCCTTCAACTAGGGGTTTTCCATCCTTCCTCATCTCTTCAACTCTCACAACTCTTCTAACTCTTTCTGGTGAATACTATCAAATTCGATCTCCTTCCATGAATGATCAGACCTCTTCATCACTTTTCTCATATTTTCTTGCCACCTCTTCTCAATAATAGCATCCCTCTTCTGAGATCGTTCATCCCTTTCACTTTTATTTTGAAGACCCCCCATATCTCCCAGAAAATATTCCTTGACCTAACTCATGAACCCTCTCCTAAATTACCCTCTGCCTAGTGTAGGGGTTTACACTGCCATATCACTCAAAGGAACATGCAACATCCCTTCTTCCACTAATAAAACCTTGAGCCAGAAGGGGATTTCCCGCAATAGTCTTCCTCTATATCCCTCTTTAAATACTGCTTTAGCCTTTGAGAAGGCTTGATAATTCTTTGTAGAAAATTCAATAATATAACCCTCCAAAATAGTCTGCATCGAAAAATCCACATCACGATAGATCAAATGATCTAAAAAATGAAGAGTCGTGAAACCCTCAACGATCTAGTTATATTTCCTTTTGATTCGATTTTTGTATTCTGGTGCTTCTTGCAGGCGATATAACCACTGTAATACCTCTTCTAGGAATCTAATCCAAAATATTTCGTACTAGTCGCAAGT
>CBVK0100635198.1:0-11424 GCA_900067695.1 Picea abies | reverse complement strand
CATAGGAATAACATATATTTCTTCATTTCCATTAAATTTACTCAAATAAATGCTTTCTTTCAATTGTTCTCTAGCGTTCAGACTAGGACATAATCTATTAAACATACATAAATTCATTCTTTCTAACAAACCCTTTCACCTATCTTTCTCTTAACAAAGCACAAAGAATTTTTTTTAGGATCTTACCTCTTTTCCTTAGATCAACTTATTCTCTAGGCACAAATCTTCACAATTCAAGTAGAGTATTGCATACTTCAACAACAAATCTACACACATAACTTCTCTTTTTCTTTACTTCATTTACCAGCAATCAATGTTTTAGGTCCCAGCAACAGAAGCATTTGTTAGCACAGGGGCAGGCCGAGGGTTCAGTGCTTAGCAACACACCAACAAAACCCTGACTACCGACCCTTTCAGCAACACCTATGAAGCAGACAAAGTCTCACCCGAGCTAGAAGCAGGGGGAGTTACAGGACGCAAGTGTTTGTAACCAGGTTGGGACACATATCTGTGATAATAACACTTCACAGAGTATTCTACTAACTCTTAAATTGTGGCATGCATTAGTTCATTAACCCTATTAACATCGTAGAACATAATCAAATATAGATCGTTGTAGTAATAATGAATGATTATATACCTTAAACACTTAGCACTTAGAACTGTGGATCAGATCTATCATTTTAACATAAGAAAATAATTAAAATAACACATACATATTCATTACACATCTAATCTAAGCACAAATAAAAACACAATAGAGATAACATCACAAAAACAAAACCATGAGACACGAGATATATGTGGTTCACCCCAGTGTGGGGCTACGCCCACCCACTGCTTCGCCTCTTTATTATTCGCTCGAATATTACATTTAGTCACTCATGTGCACTAAGACACAGAGTCAAGCTTCTCACCAGACAAGATATCTGTGCACTGAGCACTAGATCCTCCTTCCAAAACTATGTCAAATGCACATAGCATATGTGGTTCACCCCAGTGTGGGGCTACGCCCACCCACTGCTTCGCCTCTTTATTATTCGCTCGAATATTACATTTAGTCACTCATGTGCACTAAGACACAGAGTCAAGCTTCTCACCAGACAAGATATCTGTGCACTGAGCACTAGATCCTCCTTCCAAAACTATGTCAAATGCACATAGCCAGATCAAAACAATTACACCTTCTACAAAATCATAGTCCCACACATACTTGCCTTCGCAAAAAGCACTATGTTCACATAGAACTATGTTTTCTTCCCCTTCTTCTTTTATGATAAAATCTTATTTATTTATATCTTACGCACCCTTAAAATAAGTCCTAAACATGGGAAATCCCCATGGTCCAATATCCCATAAACTTGTTACAAAAACCATAGAGGACCCTTTACTGGGTCCAGATAACCCTCAAATTTGATGAGATCCATGATCTGAGCTCCTCCTGTGCACTCCTTTCTCGACCAGCGTGTCAAAGTCCAAAAGTGGGTCAAAGTTGATCAAAGTTCCCCCAAAACTTGGTCAAGGGCCAACAATTTCCCTAGGGAGAATTCCCCTAGGAACAAAGGTATGAATAGAAGGTCCACTACTCCCTATACCATAATTTTCCCTAAGGGGAATTCCCCTAATAGGTATACATGGGAGGCTTAAAGATTCAAGTAATTAGTGTCATATCCCGTGGGATGTTGAATCCCCTAGAAACATTGTTTCTGCCAGCTTGGATAGATGTATTCCCAAACCCTCTAGACACATTCCAACCAAAAGGATAACCAACAACCAACATTTTCATGTTTCTTATAGGGATGGAAGAGGCAACAGGAGATCCACTTCTGGTATTGAAGCCAAGGCTTGAACCCCCACTATATGGAGATATATATGTGGGAATCACAATAGATGGGATGGGTGTACTAATTATATTTATATTCATATAAGGAAATGAAGCTGCGACTAACATACCCCAAATGGAGACACCTAATGAAATCAACAAAGATGGTGTAGGTCCTATGGGAGTAATGGATGGAAATAAGAACATCACGAAGGTGACTCTTGTAATAATAACCAATGATTTTGAAGTCTCATACACACTGGATGAAACACTTGGGATTTAAATCATGTTAGGATCATTGAACAAAGAAAAAATCTCACTGAAGTGTCCCCTAGCCTGGATGAGTACAGGGTCATTAGGACCAATCAAAGGAGGTTTAAAGTGAGGTGGACAAATTTCATCGACCACTTTGAATTCTACATGCTTAATATCCTTAGAAATTATACCAAATTCTTTAAACTCTTTGTCACCTACCACTCTCCATTTAATAGGTGGTTGTTCCTCCAATATAGGTGCAAGTCATGATTATCAATGAGACCAAAAAAATGATTGTTAAAACATGGTTAATAAGGTATGTTATAACAAGACAAAAAATCAACCTATGGAAGATGTAAAATTAGAACTAAAGAGAACACTCATAAAAGATATAGGTTGTCAACAGGTAACCAAATGGATCAAAGGGCCTTCGAAAATCAACCCTCTAGGGGATGTCAAATCCTCAAAATCTTGGATAGAAACGTTTTGAGGAATAGTTAGAATAACCCACATGTAATAGAACTTACCAGTGCAAGTACCCTTTATTAAGGAAAGTAGAATTTGGCATAACTGAAACACAAGTTCAACATCTACCCCAGGCGCCACAAGTAAGTCCCACCAATAGTCATCTTTGTATATACCTAGGAAATGAAACTATGGTTACCACCTCACAATTGATGACCATGCAAACAATCGAAGGTCATACCACACGTATGGGTAGGGAAACAAATCATAAGTCTTCAAGAGCACTACCTCATAGAGAGGTTTGAGAACTTTCCAAACCATTGTACATATAGTAATCCAAGAAATATAGCAAACACCAAGACACCAAGAGAGGGGATATCACACTACTTGTGTTGAAAATATTGTTGTAATTTATTTCGGACACTAGGGGATCCTATAGATTTCCAATATAAATATTAAAATCCTATATATGTCCAAGATAAATATTTCAATATGGAGATTGTTGAAATTATTACTTTTGGATTTTTTATTATCTATTTGGATACCCTATATTTGAAGGAATTTTTACCCTACTTACCTAGATCAAATTGGAGCAGAAGTTGTTTAGTTGAAAATATTATTTCGAGATATTTCCAATGGTATATTAAACTCACTCTAACTCCCTATGAATGAACATATATTATTTTTTCTTTCCAACAACCCAACCAAAAAAATTGAGGTGGGCGCAACCAATCTTTATAGGTCGACCCAAAAGGTGGGGATAAAATTACTATAAACATAGGATAGATGTGTGAATTTTTAAATAAATGAAGAAATATGTCAAATACGAGGTGCCCAAAAGTGATATGAGGTGCGCTGATGGTGTTGGGTGTATTTTGGGATATAAAGGTGTGCAAGAGAAGTCTAAGGGATTTTCTTGGGTTCTTTCTTCGTCTCAAGGTGCATTATTCCAGGATTGTGTTTTTTCTATCACTATGATGCTATTGTATACACTATTATGATGTTGTGATGTTTTCATCATTGTGATGATGCAATACATGCACTATTTTGATGTTGCGACGTTGTCATCACTGTGATGATTCCATATCCATATTCTGAGGTTGTGATGTTTCCGTTAGAGATTATATCCTGGAATGATACTATGAAGCTTTCTAGGGAATGAAGGATACATGTGGCTAGGTTTTGAAGGATTTTTTGTGGAATGAATCATGAAGGTGAAGTCAAAAGTAATATGGGTATGAATATCTTGGATTGGTGCTCAGCTAATAGATAGGTGTCTCTAGTAGGCCAGTGCCTACATATTGATGGGTTGGTGCTCAGTTGAGGAGATTTGTATCTCTATTAGGTTGGTGCATACAATATTTTCAACATTAGGTTGGTACCTACATGAATTTATAAATATAAGTTTTATTGTTTTCTTCTGATTGGGTTTCCATGTTAAACTCTGTGCATTGTGATTTGAGTCTATTTGTGATTATTGTTTCTATGTTGATGAATGTTTAAATAAATTAAAAATTATATTATATATATTCCCCCCCCCTCTTAGTCTAAGCATACTTTTAACAATTGGTATAATAGCATGTACCTTCAATAAATGTCTAATCGCTAGAAGGTAGATCTCAGGAGCACACATGGCTAGTCAAGAAGGTTTCTTCACAAGCAAGAGTGTATTGTTTGAAGGAATAAACTATGCATTTTGGATTATAAGGATTCATACTTATATAATATCTCTTGGATTTGTATTTGGAAATTAGTCGTGAATGACTATACAACCCAAACAACTCCACCAACAGATGCAATCAAGAAGAAGACTAGTGAACATAATGCAAAATACATGAATTCTATATTGAGTGGTGTATCGTAATAATAATTTGTCAAGGTGATGCATTGTAAAGTGGAAAAAGGTATTTGGTATAAAATTTAAAACACCTATCAAGACGATGACAATGTAAATAAGGAAAAGCTCCAAACTCATAGAAGATAGTTCGAGAGTTTGAAAATGAAAGACAAAGAAAATATTGCTTCCTATTTTCAACACCATTAGAGGACTTGGTCACGAGGTTGAATAATGAGTTATTGCAGAAGACTTACTCAAGTATATTCACTTAATATTTAATTCCAAGGTATATTCCATTGAATAAATAAAGGATCTAGAGAAACTAACAATGGATGAGATGCATGGGATTCTCACTGCATATGAGATGAGGACAGAAAAATAAAAGGCAACATGGAAGGAAGAAACTTTCAAAGCATAAAAGAATAAAAAAGGACACAAATTTTGTGATTGTTCCAACCATGAATCAGATATAGAAGAAGCCGAATTTGTGAGAATGCTAAAAAGAGTAGCTGGAAAACAAAAAGGTAAGCTACCCTTCAATTGTTTTAATTAGCGTAGATTAGTGAATTTTGTTGCTAAATGTCCATATGAAAAAAGGGAAGACGTTGATGATGAGGAAAATAATGTCAAATAAGAACACAACAATATAATCAAACCTTATAGACACAAAAGAGGAAAATATACTATGAAGAAGATGTTTTACTCTAGAGAGGATAATAACTTGTCTGAAGAAACTGATGGATATGTTTCTGATATTGACAAAGAATAATTCATCTTCATGGCCATGTATACAAATGATATTGATAAATAAAGTGAAGACAATAATAAAAAAAAAATGGAAGAAGAAGAAGAAGACATTGATGGGGAAGTGAATATTGAAGCATAACCCATAAGCGTCTTAAACGAAATAGACAGATTAGAGAAAATAATAGTAAGGATAAAGAGAAATTGTAGAAATATGTAGAGGATGATCATGATCTTGAAAAAAAAGATAAGAAAGTTTTCATACTAAAGACTCAACTAGAAGAGGAAAAAAGGATACAATATGTAATGTCCCCACCCTCCCTGAATGGGAACCATCACACAAACTCTCCCAACTTTAGGTTTGATACCTCAAGTCATGTCCCTGAATTAATTTTGAGATACGTTAACTCAAGAAAATTAGTGCATATATAACATTCATACCACGCAGAGCCACTCAAAGAAGTGAGCACAATGAAAATTGGTTCATGCCACACCATATTTCCTCATGTTTATACATATTATAACAACAAAAGTAACCTGAAATATGACTATACACTCATGCAAAATGGGCACATGGATGTTACAGAATAAAATACCACACCAACACGTGAACACTACTATGAACATAAACACACAAAGCATCTACATGCCACAAAACACATAACTATTCATATTCCACTTGCATTTCTTACTTTCCTATGTGCACAGGCTATGCTCCAATGCACACAGCAAAACCAGGCACTTGTACACATGGACCACTCTTTGGGTGTGTTAGGTAGATAGATAGGTAGTGGGGTGCTTGGAGGGATGATATTTATAATAGTATAGCCCATTCAATGTAAGGTGGACTAGGTCCTTTATAGTATTAAATTAGGCCCATTATGGTAGTTAGATATAATAAATGTAAGATGACTTCTTAGAAGGTTCTTCTTCTAGAAGGTAAGTACTCCACTCTCGAGGCCCCAAAAACACATTTTGATTGTTTGAGGAAGATTTGGTGCTAAGACAGTATATGTATAACTCGATCCACATGAGAAAGATGGGTTTCCTAGGTTTTACTATAGATGAGAATATCATAAAAAAAAACTAAGAAAAATTGACGAAGAAAAGGGCAAAAGACATGATTCATGAGGATTTGGAAAGTGGAGGGAGAATCGTACAACCCAAAGGGCATGAAAAAAAACTCATAGTGTCCCTCATGAGTTCGAAATGTAATATTAGGAATGTCTACCTCTTTCATATGTATCTAGTGGTAGCTAGAACGAAGATCAAGTTTAGTAAAGAACTGGGCATAGTAAAGAACTGGGCACCACTCAATTCATCCAAGATATCATCAATGATAGGAATGGAAAAATTGTCTTTGGTGGTGAGTTTGTTGAGGGTGAAAAAGTCAGGACACATGCATGAAGAGAATTATTTCTTAAGTACCATTACCACAAGAGAATAATAGGGGCTCGTCCTAGGACAGATAAAGCCTGTGGTGAGAAATTCTTAAACAATTTTCTCAATTTCATTTTTTTTGGAAAAGGGATGACGATATGGATGAACATTGGGAAGAAATTTTTCGGGGACAAGGGGAATGTAACAATCATGAACATCACGGGAAGGAGGGAGTCCATGAGGAGTGGAAAAAATAACTCGATTTTTGGATAGGAGGAATTGGAGGTCTGATGGAATAGAGGATGTCTCAGCAGCTTGAATGCAATGGAGTTGTGAAATAATCAAAGAATTACCCTCTTTAAGGATCTTTTCCATGAGATGGGAACTGATGATATCAAGGGAACCTATTGTGATTCCTTGGAACTTATACTGGTGGCCCTCCTGGTTGAATTTCATGGTTAATTCCTTAAAATCCATGAGAATGGGACCCAGAGTCATGAGCCATTCAAAACCCAACACAATGTCACAATCACCCATGTCAATAGAAAACATATGAGATTTCATGTGGTACTGACCAATTTGGAGAAGAACATTTTTACAACACCCCCCACATTTCATGGATCCACTATTGGAAATCATAATTCGAAAATTATTGACTGTACATATATAGAAATTGGATTGTTGGGCAATTCAGTGATGAATAAAATTATTGGTGCTTCCACTTTCAACAAGGATGATGACCTTCTAATGCTTAATGTAAACAATTAGCTTGAGGGTTTGAGTAGAGAAGCCAGTGAGAGAATTCATGGAAATCACCAGTTAAAATTCGAGAGGGTCAGAAAGTTGAGTCATGTTAGTGGGTTCAGGTGACTCGCCCACAGGGGGAGCCTCAACATCTTCTTTAGCAAAATCCTCAAAAAATGGACATAAAAATATTTTTTCCTTACACTTGTGCCTAGGAAAATATTTTTCATCACAATTATAACAAAGGCACTTTAGTTTTTGTTCAACCACTTCTACCCTAGTAAATTTCTAGATATTTACTGGAGTGGAAGGAGGAGTGGGAGTGACTAGTTTAGGAAGAGGAACACAAGAGTGTTGTGTGGTTTTATAAGAGACAATTGTTGATGATAAAAATCACAACGAGGAATTTCGCCAACAAAGTATTGCTGAAGCCTATTATTTAAACTATGTTAATAAGATATAATACTAGTAGGTGGGACCCCCTTGTAGACTAGAGGCTTGGAGATAGTCATATCAAACATTTTATGTTGTTGTTTTGATGCTTCTTATAGGGTGTTATATGGTTGATGATGCAGTCTTGGTTTTGTTTTGACATAATCACAGGTGGATGATGCATTTTATGGGATGTTCTGTTATTCAAAGCTTTAAATTTATGTTATGATTAGCTTGTATTTAAAGTTGTTATGTTTTATCATTTCTCTACGATCATTACCTGGCTACAAATGAACAAGAAAAATATTAGTGAAGATGTAAACAAAATAAAAAGGAAAGAAGATTACAAAAAAAAAATCCAAAAGAAAGGGGCCTATGTTATGCTATGTCAGAAGTTATGTGCAAATAAAGTAAAAACAAGCTAGTGATAATCGTAACAATTAATGATTAGTGGCCATGCAATTTTCATTTGAGTTATATTAGGTGCGTTTGATATGGAAATACATATGGTATGGAAGTTTGGCAATGGTTAATATGTATGTATTGGGAGGTGCATTTAGCAAGCAATGTGGTCACATATTTCAATGGTTTGGGATTAATGATATGGTTAAATGTATTAAGTGAGTGTTGGTTGTCAAGTACTTAGAAATTGAATGAAGAGGGATGGAAGTGGTGTGCAGTAAATGCATTCCACTCCATACTCCCCCCATTAGTCCATCACCCTAGAATGGTTATTGTTGCATTTGGTTTTGATGGTGGTTAAGCTCTGAGATCCAATCCTGGGAAGGAAACGCTCAACCATCTCACCCATTTATGAATTACGATCTATGTATGAATGGAAAATGGCTCATTAATGCTTTGTTTTGTGTTTTCCTGAGATTGACAACTTTGTAAATGAGTGTTTTTCTGTCTTGAATGACTGTGTGGTTATTCGTTTTGCAAGTAAAAGATTTGGTTTGGTTGTTGGTGAAAATAGTGAAGGATCTCTATGGTTTGGAATTGATATGGGTATTATTGCTCTATGTTTTGGAGGGTTTTTCTCTGTTTATCCTTGTTGGTAGCTTCCTCACAGTTATGAGGGTAACCCTACCTAGTCACATTTTGCAAGCAATCTGGTTATTGTGTATGTTTTTCGGATTGCCTTTTGGTCACTGTGTATTTTCTAGAGTCATGGTCATGGGTTTTTTTTGTCGTGTTGGCATCAACGTGTATTAGAAGTTGGACTTAGGGGGGCCATTATGCCAATATATATGCTTCATGGTTGATTGGGTGATATAATTTATGCCTCGGGTATGCTTTCCCACTGACATTGTCTTCAAATGAAATGGATAGAGGTTATACCTCTGTTTGTTTTGGGTACTTGTTACTGTCCAGTGGGAATTCACTTTCCCTCTGCATCTTTTACCTACCCTACCTGTTGTTGAATTATTGCACCATTGTATAGATTGGGAGTTATAAGGAACCCTGTTCTTGTATCAAAGGGTCTTTTCCTATTGGTTGATATGTTTGGAGGACCTCCAGTTTCTCAGTACTATTGATGACCAAGCGAACTCTTAATTTCTTATTTGTATTCATTTTTATAGAACCCGATTTAAAAAAAAACGAATCCCTATCTGTCTTACTCAAATCAGACATCTTTCTAATTTTCAAGGATTGGTTGTAAAATGGAGTGGTTATGAGAGTTGTTTCAAATACCTAGATCTTTTTTATTTGCTTAAATTGGTTGAAGAGATTGTGATTGGAAATTAGTGCTATTGTGCAGTCAATGATTGTCTCTTCTCGTTATGATTTTGGTTGATATATTCTACAACATGGTGTTAATTTCAAGTTGGTGACTATTGTGTGTTTCAGTAGTTCTGATCGGGAATATGGAAAATTGTGGAAATTGATAAATGTGGTTTCATTTTTTCACTATGTATCTATTATGGAGGTAGCATGCATGTTTTATTTAATTGCATCAATAGTAATGAATCTCAGGTTTTATATTATGGTTTCATTGCAAAGTTTTATTGGTTGCTAAAATGAAAAAGGGCATGAAATAGGGCAAGTGTTAGAAGTTTGTTCAATTTGGAAAAGTGACCTATTTATATGTTTTACTGGGCGATTGTGAAATTATGGACAATACTAATATTTTATAGTGATGTATTATGGATAGAGATGGAGAAATGTTGCTATTTGTTTCTTTCGACTTTGTTTTAAATGAAAAGAAATGAATTAGAGGTCAAGTGTTCTCTTAACATGACATTTCAAAGGAATAATGGTTATGAGTATGATTACAAACGGTGTTAATTGAGAAGATTTCAAGAAATTGAATGTGGGACAGTGAACAATTTTGACACACAATAATTATTAAATTGGTATTGGTATGTTTTGTACTGAATACAGAGTTTTGTTTAAGGATTACTTGAGTTGTTTTATGAACAATATTCATATTCTTTCCCTACCATTCTCTCACTTTTTTGCACATTACAAGTCCCCTCGCCTTCCCATATTCAGTATCCACTCCCTGTTCTTAAAATTAAATTATAGTTAAATAAAACTCTATATGATAACAATTAAAGGATGGAACAAGGATGAGTTACAGTGATATGTTTTGATTTACAATACAGTTGATTGTTTGATGTTTTGTTCAGAAGTAACCATGATCTACTCCCCTTCATATTACCACTTTTCTCTCAATACAATACTCACATATCCCATGACACTTATTCACCCCCTGCTCATTGACAAGTATTAAATGATTTTTATGGATTCGATTGCAAGAGTCTGATGTGTTGTTGAGCCAAACTTTGTTTCATATTTTAAATAGATGTCATGTATTGTTGTTGAAGGAACTAGATGATAATCAATAAATCATAGAGGAATGAGATTTTTCAGCAGAGGTATCCATGGCCAGTGTAACAGAGGAAGATAAAATTGGAACAGTGGCCCTAGAAGGCCAAGTTTTTCTATACATTTTGATGCAGACTCGCAAGAGTTGAGCCAACTATTTCAAGTAGTATTTTTTAACTGGATTGGACAAGAAGTCATCCAGCCTAGGCCAGAAAGGCCTCCCTTCCAAGCCCCACATGTCCCTGGTATCCCAGTTCCCCTTCATGTCTCATTACAACCTGAAGTCCCAGAAAACAACGGATGGCAAGAGATTTTCCACTCGACAGTCTCCCAACATCGTGGTTGACCTAAATTGTCTCTACCTGCTCCTCCACTTGCTAATCAAATTGTCCAAGATGCCCCTACTCACTCATGAGTTCATTATTCCCATGCAAGTAAAAGGTTAAAAACCTAGGCTCACCATATTCTTGATAAAGGAAAATCCATTGTTTCCCCCCTCCTCTCCCTCAAATGACTCTGCCAAATCTGTGTCATCCTGCATGGATTTGAGAGATGATTTCTCTCATGTTATCAGTGAGATTAGGAATAACAGATCCACATAGCCTAAGTCAAATGTATATAAATCATAGGGAGACATAAACAAAAAGGGGAAGATTGCCTCCTAGAGTGGCAAATATGGGTTTTAAGTGTTCTTATTTATTGATTGTTGAGAACATTTGACTTCTGAAACTTTGGACAACACACTATTTTTTGGATATATGGATATTCTATTTTTGGATATAGTTTCAATTATCATTGATATAAGTTGTCAAATTATGAGAGTGATGATGGGAGCCACAAGGAGGGATGTGTTTGATTTATTTACTAGTTGTGTTATGCTTGTTAAAGAAACTAAAGGGAGTCACAAGGGGTC
>CBVK0100635197.1:0-11424 GCA_900067695.1 Picea abies | reverse complement strand
CGAGCGGGAGCAACAAGGAGCGCGGGACGTCATTCGAGGAGGGTGATAAGGCAAAGGTACGCTTTTCGGTTGAATGATATAATGTTGTATGATGTGTGATTTGGATCTGCCGGTGTTTTAAGTAGGTAAATTGATTGTTGTGATTGCACCTTCTGGTGTTGAAGGAACTTGCGTAGGTTATCCCTACGTCTTCTGAAAATTTTACCTCTGTAATACTTCTTACCCGGATAGCATTTTACCCTTGAGACTTCGGTGATTTTAGTTGCTAATTTCGTTTGTTTTATTCAAATGCATTTTAAGCTTGCCGAAACCGCCATGGTTGACGTGTGGATTGCGAATGTTATTTTATGGCCTGAGATCCCTTAGTTCTTGAATGATTGGTTCTACCTTGATGACTGCGACCTACAATCCTTTTCGTGCGAGTTTTTATTGAGCTAATGGTATTCTTGTATGTAAAAAGGTTCTGCCTTCGGTTAATAGGATGAATCCATACTCTTATGTAAAAAGTTCTTCCTATCCTATCGCTAATTGAGTTTTTGTAGAAAGTTGTGTTCGTGGGATTTGTTTACAGACTAGATTCAATTTTTAAATTCCCTCTGATGCGACCTATGGCGTTGCAGGCTCTTGCAATCTGTAAAATAAAATATGGCAAGAAATAAGAAAACGTTTACACTAGCCACTGATAGCATTCATGATTAAAAATACATAGTAACTCTTACATTTAGGATCTGATACTCCATCCAACTTCTACGTCAATCTATATTTGTCAATTTGCCCCTTTCTCATTTCCTCCGAACTTAACATTTTGTGCCAAAATGGCTATCTCTGAAACTGAGAAAAACTGACAAAAAACCCATTAAGAAAATGTTGTCTGGATTGATGATTGGATAAATTAATTTCACATAAATAAAGTTTTCTAGAAAAGTGATTTGGGGTCCCTTTTCCTCCTCAGAACATTTTATAAATCCACTAAACGCAGCCAAGAATAGTGGGGTTTTCCCTATTTCAAAATTTTCACTCCAAAATGCTTTGAATTTTTCTATAATTCCAAATGGGTATCTTCATGCTTTCTTTTTGGACTCCCTGTAAAAACTTTTCCCTTATTTAAGCCTCGGTTACCGAGAACGACCCATATATTCAAAAGTCATTATTTCACATTTTCCAAAAAATGGAAGATAATTAGTCAGAATCCCTCGGTAGAATTATTGTGCACCTCATCACATTTTTTGTAAAATTGGTTATTTTTCCTTCCCTTTTCCTTTTGTTTCTTCTTTCTTATATCTATTTTTTTCACTTGCTCCTTTATTTATGATCATGATCATTTCCCCTTGCCAACATTTTGGTGCCAAAATAACATTCTCTTTCAGCGTTTCAACGATGAAATGTCTTTTCCTCGCCTACATATTGAAGATAGAATGTCTTTTCCTCGTCGAGGTATCACTGCAGGATTCAGTTTCCTCACCAATTAAAATACTTGTTTATAACCAATAAAAATCACTCTTTATCGCTAATGTGAATCCTTCTATACAGTCGATAAAAAATCGTTCTTATTCACCAATGTTTCTTCAAATAATTCACATTTCTCGTCGGTGTATCAGGAAAGAATTCACATTTTATGCCGAAATTTTGACGAAGAATTCACCTTTCTCGTTGATGTTTCAATGAAGAATTTAGTTTCTTTTTTGAACACATTTTCCTCCTTATCTATTATTTCCTAATTTCTTTCTTTGTCAATTTATCGATGGAATATCTTCATTCTTTGTTGATATACACTGTATTGGTGACCAAGTATCATCTTGAGACTTATCTATTTTTTTGCATTTTTTGGGATAGAAATTTTCATGGCCATTGTGAAAATTCCCAACTTGATTTTATAAGCCAAAATAAACCAACTAGAGGATAATACAACCCCCACACGACGAAAACATCATACAAAAATTTTAAATTTAGGGCCTTCACCCGGAATTTATATGCTAGGAAAAAATAGTTTTTTACCTAATCAATGTACATATTACAATTTTCTCTATTGTAGCAAACCCATACAATCCTAGTGTTGAAACCAGAGCTTTGATAGCACTCTGTAATGACTCCATTAATGAACCTAGAAATTTTTTTTGGATACCATTAACTAAATGCAATGCATCCATGATTTAACATACTTCTAGCATCGGTTTAAAACATCAATGTAGCCAATACAACATCATATAATTTCTTAAACTCAAAGTTAACACACATCAATAAAACCCATGATTTAAAAAATGACACGGATATGAAAACACTTATCTTTTAATTAGAAAATGGACAACCGAATGCAAGGGACAGACATTCCTCCCAACCCTAGATTTGTTTCTCCAAATCTGAGCAACAAATCACCCCCAAGATGGGGCTAGGAATCCACAAAAGAGGGTGTCTCTCATAGCCCAATTCACTCTCACAACAAACTAGTTTTCCTACATCTATCGAAATCCACTAACTCTCTTCCCCTCAACCTTAAAAACCCAAGGAATTGTTATCCCCCTTCAATACACATAGTCCCTCAAGCCTTCCCATTTCCCTAAAGGGTTCTAGAATAGATTGGCTAAGAATATCGACTGCTAGGGACTCTAGGGATGTTATCTTCCCTAAGAAAACTAAAAACAATAACTCATTTTTCTAGAGAAAAATATCACATATAAATTATCTCTCTACGGGCCTAACAACCTACTACTTCATGCAACAAGATATCCAACAAGATACCCACAACACCTATTATAGCTGCCTTCAATATATGATGTTTGCACTCCCTTTCTGCTCCAAAACCTTCATGTAAACTCTGCGCACAATGTCCATTCAAATATCCCTTTTACCCATGAAATTTGACTCACATTCCCCAAGGTTGATTGTACTAATTACCCATGCTTGTGTAACTATGGGATGTTACATTTCCCACCAACCCCCTTAAATGTGTTTAATGATTGAACTCTCATAGAATCAAAAGGAATTTAGAAGGTTCACTCAAGATAATAATTGTAGGAAAGTGGGTTTGAATTCATACCCATGAATAACTCCCCCCCTACTTTGACCCCTCTCTTATACAATCCCCTCTCTTTTGGACACTTATCCCCCAATTACTATGCCGGTGTCCATCCATAGATGAAATCACATTTATTTCATTATTCCAGCATACAAATTTTACAAATTACATATTCGACCCCACTTCCAGACATCATATTTAGTTACACATCGCTAAGAAAAGAATTAAAAATAGGAATGTTACACTTTCACACTTTACCCTTGGCTCTCCTTGAAGTGATGCCAATAGATCTATTGTTCCTCTACATATGCAATAAGGTAGAATTTGGACTTGATAAGGGTTTTAAAATCCACCCACTTATTTATTGGTGGATCATCCTCAATTCTAAGTGTCTTTTGTGACTATCCCATCAGGATAGTGCATGAACCTATAGTTTTAGTCAGGAAAAATAAATTTTATGCTCTTCTTCTATATTTATGGAGATTGAAATACACTTCTAGTAATTGCAACCAATGATTCAACTTGAAAACATGTATCTCACCTTGGTAGGTTTTGATGTCAACTTTCACTTTCATTTAAATAGAGGTTGTGAAGGATTGATGGTAGTAGAACTTGGTTTCTCTTTCTTGGGATCCTTTCTTGAATCCTTTTATGGGTCTTCACTATCTCCGTATTTCTCATCAAATCTCTCTTCTAAGTTAGAGCCACCAATCTCTTAAAAAGGTCCAAACTCACTTTCTAAAGCCGCCATGAGGAGGGACATGTTGCAAGATATATCAATAACTTCCTCTTCTAGCCTAAAAAATATCTCTTCTATTGCATCTTGAGAATTGTTATGAACACACTCATCTTCCATGGATAGGGTACATTCCGTGACTTCCTTTTTATGCCAATTCCTGAATCCTGTAACTTTCCAAAAATACCATAAAAAATGCTCTGATACCAATATGATATGTAAATTGTTGTTGATATTCCACTTGAACAATTCATTGCAACCAATCTTGTATTATACTGAAATATTTTACCATGAAGATTTATTTCCTTAGATATCAAATTTGTTAGCACTAGCTCATTGCTCAATTTTATGAAAATAACTGAAATACAAAAAAGAAAGAATAAGAAAATAAACAAACCATCCACAGAAATGAACACGAGATGTATTATGGGAAACCCAATATGATAGAAAACCCATCTAGAAGGTGAGGCATATGCTTTTCTCTCTTTTCTTCAGTTATGAAAAATAAGTATAAAGAAATGAGCACTCACTATGTAGTTTCTTTTAACACTGTGGCCTAAATAGCTTCTACAAAATATCTTACGTCCTCTATTATGCTCCAAAAATACCACTCATATATTCTATGCTCAACTCTGGAACACGTGCAATGCTAAAGAATGGAACCCTTTCTCCTCCCAGTGGCCCAGTATTTAACATATTCCAATAGCCAACTAGGTTTAGGATTTTTTTATCCTCAACTCTCAATTAGTGATAAGGTTTTGGAACTTATAGAGAATTCTTGAAATTACACACAAGGATAACCCCACATGTGTGATATGTATGGTTTGACATGGAATCCACTCATACCATGGTGGTCAACAAGGTACGTGAATTTGTGAGAGGCATAATTCCACATACATGCTCTAATTGAGGTTATTTTCACACCCTTGGAAAGGTAACAATGTTTATAATAACATCAAGGGGTTGTGAGCTATGCTCATAATGTTTTGACCAAATTTTTTTTTGTTTGATGCCTCAAAATGGAACAAGAAGGTTTTGGACCCTAAATTTCCAAACTGAGACCTGCCATCAAAATGGTCTTTGCAAACCAATTCTTCCAATTTTTCCACCCAAAAAGTACCAACATAGATGAAAAAATATATAATTATCCAATCTGGATCATGTATAATGGATAATTTAATTAAATATACACTATTTCTTCCTCTCTTTTGTGTGCACTATCTTAAACTGATTTGCATTCTACATATCTCATATAAGACACTTTTTGATGCAAACCCCCTATGGGCCTGTGCGACCTCCCAGTCTAGGATCAAAGTACACAAGATTGAGAGTGGTTCTCAGGATCCCACCAACCCCTACACTTAACTTAACCACAGGCTTCACAATACATAGGTGCGAAATTCAAATTTGCAATGGTTCCTTTGGTCCAAGAAACCCATACATGAGACCACTGCTTGTGATCAAGCATCTGGTGAAAGGGACATTCGACGCTTCGAGACTTTGTGATCAAGCATCTGGTGAAAGGGACATTCGACGCTTCGAGACTTCGGGTTTTGGGAGTTTCTATGCTCTAATAATAATCAACACACATTCCCTGAACATCTGAATTGCCGAACTCATGAAGAGTCCAAGGATCAATTATTTGTGCTCTCCACTAGATCAAAGGTCTAGATTTAATCAAGGCTTTGTAGGTTTGGGAGATTCTTCACCCAGCGCAACAATGACCAAACTTCCTCATAGTGTCGAAACGTCGAATCACTTGGGGATCCAACGGCTTGTACTCACCCACAAATCTACACTGGAGATTCACTACAGGACTTCATAGGTTCATGGATTTGGACCTATCTTGCAATAAACACCTTAAAAATTATTGGAGCATTGAAGTCTGAAGGACTTGGGACTTAACAACCATTCTCTTTCTCCTTGATTGAACTATTCTAAGGGATTCTTCCTCCTTTCGAAAAAATATCATCTGTTCTACCCTAAACAAATGGATTTCTCCTTTGTTTGTGTTCCCCCTTGGATAATTACACCCTCTACTTCTCTTGAGCTTTGTCACTTGGAAAACTTGGACTTTGGCACACACTTTGCACTTCTCTCCTGAGCTTGGGACTTAGAAAAATCACCTGTGCACTCCTTGCACTAGTTATGCTCTGTTTTATCAACACTTAAAAAAATAATGGGTATGTTCACTCGTTGAATTGGTATCCCCTTCGAGCATTTTACATTTATTTGAGTGTAGGAACACTCCTTGGGCTTTCTCTTTGCAAAGATATACTATCTTTCCTAAGCTTCTGAACCTGCAGATGGTTCGGCCTCTACACTCCTTGTGTTGTCACTGTGCACTTCTTGCACGATGATTCTTAGAAGAGAAACAATTGAGACTTACAACAACATTTAGAACTCATTCAAACAAACATTTAGACACACACCAAAACATAGAGATAATAACACAACATTTATCCAATACACAGAGATAAACAAATTCATAGTCTCAGAGATTTGAAAGCAATTCTCCTCTATTCTATATTTCTTCAACAATAACTTACAAAAGTTTCAATCACCTTCAGTAACCTCTTATGGGCATAGAATACATTTATTTATACATGAAGGGGCTTCTCACGCCTTCCCTCTAGACTATTCTAGTTCTTTCACATCACAATTAAAATATTCCTAGCACTAAGTTGATTACAATAAATGAAAAATTACAATTCAGATATGAGTCGACCCTCAAAATATGTACAACCTATAGACATTAAATGCAATTACATTATCTAGGATCATATGCAATGGCTCTAGCCTAAATATCTCATGTGATATTTAATTACAACATCCTCAAAATTAAATTGACATGCTCCCCTTGGGATCCAAACCAGTTTAAGGTGTGTTGCATTGGATGTTGAGTCATCTTCCACCAAGCTTCATTAATGATGACGATGATGCTCCTGCATCATACTCCCATGGGAAAAATATTCATGGGATCCTATCCATGAGATCCTCCACTTCCTTTCCATGCTTAAGGATATCTTCTTTAGTTATCCAATTAGCATCTTCTGCTGGATGATTCTTCCATTTAACTAGATATTCATAATAAACCTTTCTCCTAGTTCTCTTAGCAATTCTCTCATCTAAATTTTTTTCTATCTGAGGATTCTCTACTATGGGCATCTGTTGCATCCACTGAATCTCCTCTTGATCTTTTGTCCCTCTTGTGTCATCCATCTTGTAGGTATATAAGTCAGATACGTTAAATATTGGTGAAATTCCAATGTCCTCTGGGAGCTCAATCTCATAAGAATTTGCAACAAATGTTCTGAGGGTTTTACAAGGTCCTATGTTCTTTAGCTAAAGTTTATTATGTTTAACTCTTGTGAATATTTCCTTCCTCAGGTGTGTTATAATTGGATATCCAACTTCAGATCTTACCTTTCTCCTTTTCTAATCCACTTTGTCCTTGTATCTCTAGTTGTTATTCTACAACAGGCCTTTGATTTGTTCATGCAATTTTTGCATTTCTGCAGCGAAATCCTCTACTCCTTCACTCTAAAATTTAGCTTGTCCTAAATATATCGATTCTAAAATCCCTCTAGGATTCATTCCATACACTATTTGGAATGGGCTCTTACCAATACTCATGTTTGGTGAATCATTATATGCAAACTCCGCTTGAGGGAAAATTTGATCCCACTGACTATTATGTTTAGTTACTAAACTTATTAGAATATTTCCCAAGATCCTATTCACCACCTCTGTCTGAGGGTGATATGTTGAACTAAAATATAAACTTCTCCCCAACTTCTTCCACAAAGTCCTCCTAAAGTTTCCCACAAATTTGGTGTCTTTGTCTGCGACTATACTCCCGTGTAACCCATGCAATCTCACAATCTCTTTGAAAAACATATTTTGTATGTGAGTAGCATCACTGGTTTTATGACATGGTATGAAATGTTCCATCTTTGAAAACCTATCAACCACCACAAAGATTGAATCATTTCCCCTATGTGTTATTGGCAATACTAGAACACAATCCATACTTATAACATTCCATGGCCTGTTTGGAATATGAAATGGTTGATATAATCTCGTGTTTTGTTCCTTCCCTTTATCATAATGGAAAATTCTACATTTCTCCAAAAATTTATTCACATCAAACCTCATTCCTGGCCAATAGTATGAAGAGCTTAAATGTGCATATTTTTTATCATGGCCAAAATGTCCATCCAATCCTCCACTATGTTTTTCCTTCAACAAATTGTCCCTCATTGATCATTTTGGCATACAAAAATCACTTCCTTTGAATAATAGTGCTTCTTGGATTATGTACTCCATCCATTGTCTTATATCCCTTAACAAAGGATTTTCACAAGCTACATAGGATTCCTTGAATTCTGGGTCTTCCTCATACATCTCCTTTAAGTGTTCAAATACCAAAGTCTCCTCTTAGAATTTCTGCAATATTAAACATCTCTTGCTCAAATCATATGAAACTTTTTTAGCACTCCCACTAATATGATTAATAACAAAATTAAAATTATGCATGAATTATACCCATTTGGCATGTCTCTAGTTCAACTTTTCTTGTCTGTTTATGAACTACAAAGCATGATTGTCAATATAAAAAAGAAAAATCCTTTGGTATAAGATAATGTCTCCACTTTTTCAAAGATTGAATTATAGCATAAAATTATTTGTCATATGTTGAATAATTCTTCTTAGCATCATTCAACTTCTCACTAAAATAATCAATATGCTTATCATCTTGACTTAAAACTACACTGATGGCCACTCCACTTGCATCACATTTGACTTGGAAAGTCTTGCTAAATTCTCGTAGAATAAAGATGGGTTGTTCTGTTATCTTTTCTTTCAACAGTCTAAATGCTTCCTCGGCTTCTTTTGTCCAGTCAAAAGATCTATGGTCCTTATTTATAGTATCCATTATGGGTGTGCAAATACTGTTGAATTTCCTGATGAATTTTCTATAAAATCTTGCTAATCCATGAAAAATTCTTACCTCAAATATAATTCTTGGAGAAGGACATTCTCTTATAGTCCTCACCTTCTCTGGATCCATATTCAAATCATTTTAAGATAATACAAACCCAAGATACACAAGTTCTTCCTTCATAAAATAACATTTCTTCAAAGTTATCAACATCTTTTCTTGTTGCAATCTCCTCAATACCATCCTCAAGTGTTTCAAATGCTCCTCCTCAGTCTTACTATAAACTAGGATATGATCTAGATAAACAATAAAAAGTATTCCAATAAAATCTTTGAGAACTTCGTTCATTAACCTCATGAATGTACTTGGAGCATTTTTTAAACCAAATGGCATAACAAGCCACTCGTACAACCCTTCATTTGTTTTGAATGTTATCTTCCATTCATCCCCCTCTCTCATTCTTATATGATGATAACAATTTTTCAAGTCTATCTTGGAAATATAACTAGCTCCACTCAAACAATCCATTAAATCATCCATTTTGGGTAAAGTAAATCTATACCTAATGGTTATCCTGTTGATAACTATAGAATCTTTGCACATTCTCCAACCTCCATCCTTCTTTGGACTCAACATAGTTACTACTGCACATAGGCTTAGACTTTCTCTGATCAATCCTTTATCCAACAACTCTTGTACCTGCTCATTGACCTCTTCATTCTCCTGAAGGGTCAATCTGTATGCTTCTTTGTTTGGAAAACTTGCTCCCAGAATAAGGTCAATATGGTGACTAATACTCTTGATGGGCGGTAAAGTATGAGGAAACTAATCCACCACAATGTCAACAAACTCATCCAACAATTCCTAAATTTTCACAAGTAAAACATTCATATAAGTATTTGTAAGTATGACTATCAACTTACCTATAACAACAAACTACATTTCTGATCTTTCTTAACTTCTTTCAAAAGATCCTTCCCACTCATGAGAAGTATACTATGACTAGCCTCCTCTTTGACTCTCTTTTCCTGAAGTGGCAACAACATATACTTACAACCATTTTTCTCAAGGGTATAAGTATTCTTCCTCCCATCATGTATGAATTTTTTTTCATATTTCCAAGGCCTCCCCAACAACACATGAAAAACATCCATAGGAATGACATCACATAAAATTTCATCCTTATAGTTCTACCAATTTTAAACTCAACTTTACATTGTCTACTTACCATGACGTAATGTCCTTTCTACAAGCACGGCACCTTGTACGAACTAAAATGTGTTGGAATCTCTAACTTCATATTTTCTTCCATCTCCATGGATACTAAATTATCAGTGATCCCATTGTCTATGATCACCTTGCATACTCTGTCCTTCGTCTTGCAAATAACTATGAATAAATTGTTTCTCTAGGTTGGTTCTCACACCTTTTTTTCTGGCTTCACAAGAGCTTTCCTCATCTTGAGCAATCTTCCTTATTCAACTTCTTCTTCTTTCATCTCCATCTCCACATCCCTCTACTGCGTCTCAAAAATGTGATATTCTCTAACTCTTGCATTCTTATTTTCAAGACATTCCCAAGACCTGTGCCCTATTTTTGTAACATACCCAACCTCCCACACGTCGGGCTATGCCACTTAATCTGGCTGCAATACACCCAACCACCAATAGGTGGGGCACGTTGTAGACCTAAGACTCAGCTCTCTGAATTTATCTCGAATTAAAAGGACTTCTCATTAATATTAAAGGCATGAAAATCACATGCATGATACAATATCCATGCTACAAGATAAAGAAGTAAACAATGTGACATGCACAACAAATAACCAACAGATAAACACATTAAAATACATATCTCATAGATAATTAAATACACAGCAGAATAACATTATACATAAAACACATAAAGCACTTATCTTTCAAGTAAACATTCACCAACTGCCTGCAGACCAGGGATGTTCCTCCAAACCAAAGACACTGTTGTTCATTTACTCTCAACAACAGGTCACCCACGATCCAGGGATATGAATCCACAAGGATGAGTCCTAGGCCAAATCTAAAAACATACAACAGTTGGCTAACTATCTCTCAGGTATCCCAACCTCGCAACAAATCCAAATTTCCAGCTCTCTTTCCTCCTTATCCTGCACAACCCAAAGAAATGAACATCTTTCTCTACCATGCATTCCCATAGGCTGTCCAATTTCTCTCCAAGTCTCCAGTGCTATTAGTCAAGAAATCTCCCTACTAGAAACTCCAAGGATTATCAACTATGGAAAACTCTATCTAAACTTCCATCAAGCTCATGCACACAAGAATCCATTCCTTCTTGGAATGATCAATAAATTATATTATACCCATTTAGAAATGGCTCTCCTCTTCCACCCATTCATTTCCATGCTCATCCCAAGAGAACAAAAAATATCCAGAATGAGTGAGGAAAAAGGAAGGAGAAGAAGAACAAAAGAAAAACTAGGGAGAAAAAGAAGAAGAAGACCCAAAACAACCCCCAAGAGATGTTTAAATTACAGAAGACAAGAGCCACATGGTGATGCAATCCCCCTACCTCAGCATGGTTCTGCGACCTCCCGGTCTCTGGATCAATCTTCTTCTAAGTTGAAATGGCTCTTCAGGCTCCTAATGGAACCCTTTGAACAAATCCACAGGTCCCTTTGTCCTTTGGCACAGGTCTTGAGAAAATCTACGTGCGCGCCCCCTTTTTGGCACTCTT
>CBVK0100635196.1:0-11424 GCA_900067695.1 Picea abies | reverse complement strand
TCTTGCATTGAAATTTGGCAGGGACTACGCTGCTTCGCTGCCCTTGTTGTTATCACGATTTCATAGTGCCCAATGATATATATATATACTTAACACGATATAGTACATCAATATTTTCCATTATATACGATATAGTACATCAATATTTTCCATTATATATGGAACATTAGGCCATGTTAAATGTAGATGCATTGGTGTCCCATAATGTATGTGAAGCATTGAAGAAAAGACTTTATATCACCCAACTTTTTTAGTTATAATAAATCTATACTAAAACCTATGCAAACACTTCCAACTTTTTAAGAGAGGCTTTTCTATAATTTTTCTCATCATATAAAACTAAAAGCCTTCACAAAATCCTACTTTCCCGGTAGTCATAATGTCAATTACTATGGCCAAAATATATACACGAAACATAAGTGTGCAATTAAATGGATATAGTTTTGAAGTTCCAATTCATAGTTGGTTTTTTTAAGTGTTGAAATTGAAATGAAGAAAAATATAATGAACAATACCCATTCACATAAATTCGATATAATATCTAAATTCAATATAATATCTAATAAAACTATGAAAATAACTTATTTATGTGTGAATAAAAGTAGAAGGTATATTAGGGGAATATTGAGGTCAAAAATAGGTCTTAAAATAAAAAATGTAATATCAAAATCAAGTTTAAAAGAACCAATAGGATTCAAGATGATGATGTCAGTCACAAGGGTAAATATTTTTGGATGGAGAAGAAGAAAGCTACTTTCTTAATCATATTTTTGACTTATCTCCTTATAGGTTTACGCAAATTTCAAGTGTAGACACACGTTGGATGCATAATGAAAGAAACATGTTTTTTTTCCATGTATTTATAGTTTATCCCATTGTGGGTCTACTAAAAGTATGTAAAGTGGGAAATTTAATTATGCATCCAACAAGTGCCTACACTTGAAATTTAAGTAAACTTATAAGGAGATAAGCCAAAAATAAAATTAAAATAAATTTTGCATCCAACGAGTGCCTACACTTGGAATTTGAGTAAACCTATAAAAGAAGTAGGTTTCTTTCTTTCCCTTTAAAAATTCAAAACTCTTATTTTATTATTTTAATTATTATTTCTTTCCCTTTAAAAATTCAAAACTCTTATTTTATTATTTTAATTATTATTTTATTATTTTCCTTATAGAACCTATTTTAAACCTCAAATTTCTCTTAATTTGAAAACTAAATTTAAATAAAAAATATGATCAAATAATAAAAATAACATTTTACCCATTGTTACTTTCTTTCTCAACATGGAAAGAGCACTACTTGTGATATGGCGACTTAGTATTAATTTGGAGTGCTAGCACTAATTCAAATGGCTGATGTAATTTCTCATGGGCCTTACGTGTAGAATTCCATTAAAGTTGGTGTGTATAGTGTCATACGGAATATTTTGGAAAAAACTTTGGCATCCTCTTAAAATTGAGGAAAGTCATCCAAAATTTATCCAGAAAGGATCATGGAAAAAATGGAATTCGCTAAGGTGAAATGTTCTCCATTTGAATCTGGACTCTTTGTTTGATTGAGGCATGGTGATTGTTTTTGGTTTAGGGGCACAAACCTTCATTTTGGAAGGATACCCTTGGATGTAAGTTGGAAAATATGGATTAAGAGACATAATCACCATTCAAACCATTTAGCAACCTTCGAAAGAAGGATATCATAGTCACTTAATTGAAGGTAGACCACAACCTTGGGACCAACCACAATACTTGAAACAAGGAAGGAAATCAAAGCCTTTTTCTTGAAGACCAATTGCAGCATTGGGTGAAAGTCAGTCCCATCGATACAAACAAAGGAGGTCACGACCATTGGAGTGAAGAGTCCTTGCACAAGTTGACATGAAGAGATCTCACAACCTTCCACTTGAACACAAACACAACCATATGGATGAAGAGAGATCATAGTATTTAGAATGAAGGAGATCCCAACACCGTGATTGAGGGAAGTCGCATCAATTGAAATGAAGGTAGTGATTGATAAATTTCTTTATTCAAGATGAAACTAAATTGCACTCGTTAAAACAAATATAGTGATTGGTAGATTGCATTATTCAAGGTGAAGGTAAATTATGCTAGTTGAAACAGAGGTGGTAGATTAAATCATAGTTACCAAGTTCAAATTCGAATTCGATATAATATGGAAACAATTCAAGAGAGAACAATTTCAATTCAGAAAAAAATTGCCAGAGTACTTTGCCAAAATTCATAGTTTTTATCCAAAAGTGCCTATACAAACCATCATATCTTGCTTCCATTCAAGGCAATTCAATACAAGCAATCTTCAAAAGCAAGAAGATTCCTTAGATATTTCTCTGTAGTAGTAATTTTTTTTGTTGTTGCAAGTAGGATATAGAATTGTATGTTCTTGTAATCATATTGACTTCCCCTATATCTACTACAATGCTGCATATGCCTCATTTGGTTTCTAAAATGGGTCATGGTGTTCCTACACTGATTTTAATGCCCTCCCACATATATATATATATATATATATATATATATATATATAATGAAATTGTTGCATTGTTTCCTTCCTTAAAGAGGGAGGGTGGCAAGTTGCCAAACAGGAAATGCACCCCTTGCATCTAAATTATAAATTCTCTAGATTACTTTAAAAGTTGGGAGAATGTCACCCAATATTGTAAAAAGAACCACATGTTGAGCAGTCCCCAACAACATGACCTCAACAAAGGAGATTTTGAATTAATGGTACGGAGATTTTCAAGGGATAGTGAAAGTGATGAACAATGATTTATAAAACAAATGAAATTTGACCAATAATTTGGCTGAACCGAACGAATTGGTGAATATTTTAATTTATTTCATCCATTCGACCAAATTTGGTAACTATGCATCAAATTGTTGAAGGTGAAGGTAAATTGCACTAGTCGAGATGAAGGCAACGAGTGGTATATCAATGATGGAGTGAATGAGGTTGCACTAGTATGGATGAAGCACAATCTCCTTTAATATGTAAGCTACAATTTAACCAATGCATTACCTTTTTTTCCATGTAATGCATTTTGACCTACAGACTTCCATTCACATTATTCCATACAACTGAGTGATAAAGCTCATGGTACTAAATGGTGCAATTGTATGGAATAATAATGACCATATGGAATATGAAAGGCCAAATGAATTGATTTGAAGCGTACTAATGGGAATTTGAACGACCGTAGCTCATCTTTAAATTATTTTTTCTATAAATAAGAGAAGGGTTTGAAATTGAAGGAGCAATATACTAAGAATTGGAGTGTTTTCACTAGAGCTTAAATCATGTTTTGAATGAGTTCTTTGAGAAAGTGATAATAGTTGGAGATATAGCCATGAGAATGAAGCTAGCTCAAATTTTAATAGCCAATTATATTTTTGGATGAATATTGCAAGTTGAGATAGAGGAAGGAAATGTTGTAGTAGTTGGAGTTCCATGCACAAGCCTCTTTGCTCATTAGATTTTGTAATTTGTAAGACTTTGTATTGAAAGAATATATAAAGCATAGACCACATCCATTTCATTACTGAAGCTTTCAGGAAGTTGGTTTCTCTAGGGTAAATTTATATGATGTAGAAATATTTGTGGTTGAATGTGTTGTTCAATTTAATTATTACTTCTTTTTCCAAAATTAGATAGCAGAAGCACATTTACCAGATTATATTAAACAATTATAAAGTTAACAAAAGATCAATTGGGATGGACTATTTAGTGAGATACATGTTATAATTTATGGATCATATTGGTGTTATAGTTAATTGTCCTTGAAGGTTCAAGGGATCATTTGGAGTCGAATGCTTACAAGACTGAAAAAGTTGCAAGAAGGTGAAGAGTTTCTTTTAGAGGACCTTGAGATTAGAGTAAAGAGAAGGAAGAAACAATCTCATCATCCACCTATGGGAGAGAGTTAAGAATAAATTGAGATATAGGTCGGGCTATTAAATTTGGAAACTCAAATGACTCATATGCAATCTGTCAATGTGTTTCATGTGCCCATAGGAACATCAGAGATGAATAAGAACATTATAACCATATTTTTTGTTGCAATGGCGCCTAAGAAAAAGGAACAAAGGTTACCTCACAAATCAAGTTCTGAAGATGAAAAATATGAACTTAATAATAACCCAAAATTGGAAAAACAGAAGCTAGAAGGCATAATTCAAAGTGGAGGCAAAGATAGACGTCAAGTCAATTCATGAAGTGATTGGAACATCTAGAATTTGTTTTTCTCATTTAAATATAAAAGGTCATGCTTTGACATGATGGGAGAGTGATGTGGTCAATCGAAGACTCAAATTTAAACCACTAATGAATGACTAGGTCATGTTCAAAGACCTTATTAAGTCATATATCTACCCCATTTAAAACAATAAGGAACATCAAATAAGGTGACTCTACGGCAGGTAAAGGCAAGTACAAAATGTGTAAGATTACACCATAAAATTTCACAAGAAAGAAACTCATTTGGGTATTTATCTCGAGAGACCAAAAGTGTTCATCAAATATTTGGGAGGCTTGCATAGCCATATTCAAAGACAAGTGATTCTCTTCAAGGAAAATACCATTGATGAGGCTTGTTTTGTTTGGCTTTTTCTTCCATTCTCTTCTATGATTCTCTTCAAGGAAAATACACAAAGGGTAAACCAATGCTACTTGGTAAAGGATGGGTGGACTTTCATTATTAATGATCACAAAGACAAATATAATCTCTCATAGATAAGGACACACTATGCAAGAATTTTGATTAGTACATATAGGAAGTTTTTATTGCTATTCTTGAGAGAGAAACAACGTAAAAAAGTAAAAATGGAGGTCAGAGCATCCTTGGAAGGTTGTAATAAGGAGTAGAAGCAACAACTAGAACAACTTGTGGAAGCATACAAGGAAGTGTTTCAAGAACCTAAAGGGCTACCATCACATAGGGAAATTTAACAAAAAATTCAATTGTACTGGAATTTCCATTACCTAAAGTTGGATTGTATCATCATTCATTGTTGGAAGTAAATGAAGTAAAATGATAGTTGCAACAATTATTGGAGCAAGGATTCATAAAGCCAAGAAATTTTCCTTGTGGGTAACCAATCATTAGTGTGTTGAAGGACAAAAGTTGGAGATAGTGGATTGACTATCATGTGTCAAACAACATCACCATCATGAACCATTACCCATTGTGACAAATTGATGACTTGTTAGATCCATTGTGGAAAGAAAAGTACTTCACAAAGTTGGACCTAAAGTCCCAACACCACCAAGTGTAGATGAAAGAAAAAGACACTTGGAAGAGTTCTTTAAAAAACAATGCAATCTCTATGAATAGTTAGTTATGCCTTTTGGATTATGTAAAGCACCAACCACTTTTATGCATCTCATAAATGATGTACCACTTCATCCATTTATTAATTATTTTATAATTGTATATCTAGATGAAATAGTACTCTTTAGTACCATGTGGAAAGAGTAGGTTTCTCATTTGAGGCAAACACTAGAGGAGTTGAAGAAACATTAGTGGTTGGAAAAATAAGAAATATGAGTTTGTTGTTACATTGAACATGTGATTGGGGGAGGTAAATTGAATATTGATTTGATGAAGATTAAGGCCATGAGAAAATTACCCATACCTACCAGTGTGACAAAGATGAGAAGATAGGAGCTTCACAACACTTGAGGAAATTCATTACATCATTTTCTGCAATTGTTTCTCTACTTCATATAGTCACAACAAATGGGTAGAATTTTCACTGGGGAAAACCATATTCGTGATATTTCTAAGAATTGAATGTGAACATTATTGATATGCATTGGTTCTAGAAATGCCTAATTTGTAGAAACCATTTGAAATTTAAATTGATGCAAATGGGTATTCCATGGGTGTTGTCCTCGTGTAAGGAGGAAGACCCATTAATTATTAGTATGAATTGTTTCACATAACTATTTTGAAATATCACACATATGATCAAGAGATCTATGCATTAGTGAGAGATGTGAATAAATGGAAGCACTTCCTACTAGATAAGGATATTGTGATCTATATTGACCACCAACCTATTCAATATTTATAGAGTTAGACCAAATTGCAATAAACAAGTCATTAATAGTGAATGTCATTTCTACAAAAATTCCATCTCATGATAAAGTATAAGAAGGGTTTGACCAATGACATAGAAGATATGATGTCCATACCACCCATGAATAAGACACCAATTGTGGGCATGATAATGAAGCTTGAACCATTCTCTCATGAAGCTTATGAGGAGAGAACACAAATGATGTCGATTTTGGAGGTGCATATCAACAACTTGAGAGTAAAATAAGAACTAAAATTGAAGAGAATGATTATAATCTCCAAGATATACTTTTGTACAAGTTAGACAAGCTTTGAATCCCATGGAATGGAAGGATTCAACTCATGTGAGAAGCTCATACTTCTAGAATTGATGGACATTTAGGCATTGGAAAATTTATATAGGTATATCTATTGGCCAAAGATGCAGAAGTAGGTTTCTAAGTTTATATATTAGTTGTTTGTTCCATAGTACTAGTACAACTAGCAATAAAAAGTTTGAAATTAATATACATTTTCCAGTTCCCAACAAACCATGGGAAAGTATCTTTATGGATCTTGTTGGAGGAGTGCCAATGACGAGATAATGACGTGATTATTTATATGTTGTTATGGGAATATTCAACAAAATGTATGTGCTTATTCCATGCAAGAAAACATTTAAAGGTCATGAAGCAACCATATTATTCTTCGAAAATGTATGGCTACATTTTGGATGACCACATAAATTGCATCTTACCAAGACTCTATATTTTTGGGCATTTTTTGAAAAAAAAATGTGGGAAAGAATGGACACAAAGCTAAAGCACTCTACAACTTTCCATCCCCAGAGAGATGGGTAGTGAAAAGTGGTGAACATAACTACATGAAACTATTAATAGGTTACTATTAGAAGCATATGAAGACTTAGGGTGAATAGTCGATTTATATACAACACATTTATAACAAGGAAACAAATTATTCCACCCAAAAATCCCCTTTTGAGACTTTTTCTAGTGATTTTCCACCATCACCTTTTGATGTTGTTTATGGGAAGAAATAGGAAAAGGTGCTAGAGATGTTGAGAATGAAAGTAGAGCAAGCAAATTCATTGATAAAGTAAGAAATATTCATTGGTAGGTACAAAAGTGATTGGAATGAAGTCAAGGGAAGTATAATCTTTCCATGACCATCATCAAACATATCATAAATTCCAAGCTAGAAATCATGTATGTTTGTATCTTAGCAAGAAATGATTGAATGGAGTTGCCAAGAAGCTAAATCCATTGAAGTGTAGACCTTTTGACATTGTTGAAAAAGTCAACAACAATGCTTTTCAATTGAACCTACCATTGTATATGCATGTTTCTTCGGTGGTGATTATGAAAAATTGTTTGTCTCTTTGAACTAACTATGTTGCATGAGGAGGAAGGGAAATTACTTCCATCACCAAATAATTTCACACCGAGTGCTCTTGAGGAGTTGGAGGAGGTTTCAATTTTGCAAGTAAAGGTTTGGAATACATGTAGGGGGGGATATGAAATATGACATATTGGACTAAAAGGATAGTTACCAAGGAAGAAAAAGTGGTATGAGAGGGAAAAAGTAAATTGTTTGTTTCACCATATTTTCCATTGGTAGCTTTTGGATAACAAAATCCTCCTAATTGGAGAGGTGTTATCCGAAAAGGATCACAAGGAAAATGGAATTGGATAACATGAATTGTGATTCATTTGAATCTAGAATCTTCCAAGTTCTTTTTTGTTTAGGAGTGCAAACATTCATTCTGGAAGGAGTGATACCCTTGGACATGAGTTGGAAAATGTGGAGTAAGAGAACTCACTACCACTCAAACTAAATTGTAGCTTTGTGAAGAATGATATTGCAGTCACTTAATTGAAGGTAGATTATAGCCTAAGGACCAGTCACAACACTTGGAATGAAGAAGGAAATCATAGTCTTGTGTTGGAATATCTATCACATCCTTGAGTGAATGTAAATCACACTGATACAAATGAAGGAGGACACAACCATTGGAGCGAAGACTCTATTACGAGCATAAACACATAAAAAATAATAATAGTAATGTTAACTTAAATTAAATAAATGAAAGATCAAATAGGCACGTACCTCTTCATCAAGAGGCATGTACCTCTTCACCTCGTTACCAGTCAATGCTATAAGTAAACGGTCACGAAGGTCATTGTATCATCATCTATTATTCATTTATCAATAAATCAATAAATTATCAATTCAGAAATATTATATCTTCAATTAATAACAGGTTAACTATTACAGACTCCTTGCACAAGTTGATGTGAAGAGAGATCATATCCTTCAACCTGAATGCAATCACAACCATTTGGATGAATATAGATCACAACCTTTAGGACGAAGGAGATCACAACTCGGTGATTGAGGGAAATTGTGCTAGTTGAAATGAATGAAACGATTGGTAGATCAAATTGTTCAAGGTGAAGGTAAATCATGTTGGTTGAAATGAAGGCAAAAATTGGTAGACCACATTGTTTAGAGTGAAGGTAAATCGCATCGATTGAAATAAAGGTGGCGATTGCTAGATCAGATTGTTCAAGGTGAGGGTATATCATTCCAGTTGAAATGAAAGCAAATATTGGTAGATCACATTATTTAAGATGATGGTTCACACCAGTTGAAATGAAGGGAAAAAATGGTAAATCATAGGTGATGGAATGAATGAGGTTGTCCCAATTTGCACAAAGCATGATCTCCTTTAATATGTGTACTATGATTTAACTGATGGACTACCCTTTCTTCAATATGATGCAATTTTACCAATGAACCATCATTCACTATATTTGATGCAAGTGGGTGATGAAGATATGGATCATCCTAAATGATCCAGATTTTGTTGAGAATGAAATGAAGGCAGATATGTAACAAAGATCACATAGATATATTACAAGAAACATAGAGATACAACAATATAAAATTTCTATTAATGAGTGAATTGTACATAAACTATAAAAATATAAAGTGAATGAACTTGCTAGAATGGTCGAAGCTTATCTCTAAGAAGAGATGTGACAGCTACACTCATTCGCCAGAAGATGATTACAATGAGGCTCCAAAGGCATTTTTACATAAATGAGAAAAAACTAAACATCCAAAACGTTAACCCCGGAATATGAAACTCCAAAAGGTTTGTGGGGCCTGATGGGGGTAGTTGATACATCAACTTCCCTAGGGCGTAACTTTTTCACACAAACTATGTTTTGGGTGCTTGATACCTCATCAGAAAGGTATATCCAAGGAGCACACATTCTGAATGGCCCAATATATCCTAATGGGAATATTTTTGGGCACTTCCATGTCAAAAAAATGTCATTTAGGGCCTCAAAATGGACCCAAAAGTTTGGGACCCAAAAAACTGTAGAAAAACTACCAAAATAGAAAACTATGTTTAGAGCTAGTGGAATAGGTGGGTGGCCACTGATATCCACCTGGATCATTCCTCCTCACTTAGAAATTAATGGTCCCCATTGCGTTAAGTTCCCATGTGAGATGGGGAAGATTTTGTTGAATCTGAACCTTGGTGAGTTGATTGCCTTGTTGAATAAGTTGTCATGTTTATACTTGTCATTAGCTTGTTGAAGGATGTCATGAACCTATTTTTGGAGGGGTTGGATCCGTTCAACCAATATATATGCATGATATACGTGAGTGTGGAAATACTATGCCAGTGAAGATTCAACATGAAGAGCTATATCAGTGGGGGCTAATGCTTGGAACCCCAAGCACATATGAAAAGGATTGTGGGTAATAGAGATATGAAAGGATTTATTATAATTTGGCTTGATTTGGCAGTGCATAGGCACCCCCATAGGTGAAGCAAGAATACTTTTTTTCTCTTTGACAATATTGTCAACCTGCTTCTATTGGATAGAAAGGGCTTGGGCTGAGGTTGTAGTGGTCGCAGTGTCCTTCTATTCACCTTCTAACTAGATCATGAAGAGGCTAAAATTTGTGATATGAGAGATTACTTTGTGGCATTTGTTTCCCAATACAGTACCCAGAACTACCTCTGGTACCCTATAGAGATGACCCCCTAGAGTAACAATGACACTACAAGGTCGAGACTCATAAATAGCATGATGCTTCCACATATATGGATGGCCTAAAAGAACATCACAAAATTCCAGTGGGGAAACATCACACAATACCTCATCCTTGAAGGGCTTGATGTCATAGGATAGATGACACTATTGGCTGATGAAAATATATCATCCCTGGCAAAGCCACCTGATGTTGTATGGTTGTGGGTGTGGTGTTGTTGGCAAATGCAATTTCTTGACAATCGCTACTAAGATGAGGCTCTTTTAGCTTCCGCTATCGACAATGAAATTGTAACATCCCCGGCCCTCCACCAGGCTGGGAAACGCTACCAACACAAACTTAACTTAGCCTTTAAAGCTCTGATACCATATTGTAACATCCCTAGCCATCACGAGCCATGTAATGCTACTAACACAACCTTAAAGTTGTCTTTTACTGCTCTTATCTGTGACAGCTCCAGCCTTAAACTATTGGGCTATAAAACACATAGATACTTGCGGAAAAACATACACATCCATATAAACATAGAATGAATATTCTACATATATAACATAATAATGTGGAAATAACAGTAAGCCTACACATGCAGCATATACAACATACATATGAAATACTCATCAATTACAACATATGTACCATTACACAACATGTAAATGAACATAAAAGTGGTACTTGTCTTTTATTAGAAGACCACCAACTGCGTGCAGACCTTCCACGAACCTCCCAGCC
The DNA here is from genome assembly GCA_900067695.1 of Picea abies. Lineage (NCBI taxonomy): Eukaryota > Viridiplantae > Streptophyta > Pinopsida > Pinales > Pinaceae > Picea > Picea abies. The sequence goes on along the minus strand of CBVK0100635196.1, from coordinate 527 downwards.
ATAGACCACGCTGCTCATCATGATCCGCAGTGGGTCACCCCCGAAATGGGACTAAGATCCACCCAGAGCAAGGGAATCCTAGACTAGGCTGAGGTTATAGGAAACTGCACAGTGAAACTGGAAGGATTTTCTCCAAGAGCCTTCTTACGCCCACTACTCATGGACTCTCATTCCTCACATGCATGTTCCACCTAGGAGTATACACCTTCACTGTCACACAGTCCATCGGCTGCTTCACCTCCCTCTCAAGGTCTCGACAACAGGTCGGATCAGGAATTCTCAGAGCTATGTAGTTGGTGCTGGACTCTTTCTGGGAGAAAGGAACTTCCGAGCAAACTCTCTCACTTGGAGAGAGTTGCTCACAAGCCTAAAAACATTCCTCTTCTACCATGGGCCTGACAACCCGCTTCTTCAACCAATTTCAACTCAATTCCCGCAAGGTCAGGATAACAACAACAATAATAGCAATTCGGTTAACTCACGGGTGACAACAACAACATGAATTTGGGTATGGACATCCAAAAATG
>CBVK0100635195.1:0-11424 GCA_900067695.1 Picea abies | reverse complement strand
ATTGAAGAAGCATATGACAGGAGTCTAGAGGACAGATTTGATTGAAGAAACGACCCCTCATTAAAAGTCGTGAGATACTGTCGCCAGGCGGATTTTGGCTGAAGTATATGTAGGCATTTTTGCCATTTTGTAATGATCGATGGTAGAGCTGAGCTCCCAAATGTAATGCTTTAACTGCTATTCTAGCTTCCAGCTTATGTATCTGTAAATGAGATTTCTTGATTTATGACAGACAATTCTCCTTTTTCATCTAATTTCATCTCATGCTAGGGAGTTCGTGATTGACTGAATCATACGAATTGTTGTAGTTCTACTGTGATAAATGATTTATCATTGCGTTACTGCATTCTCTGGTCTTTTGCATTTGAATATAAGCTGATCTTGTGTTTAAATGTCTTCCTCTACAGCCTGTTAGAAACCTTTTGTTTGTAACGGACCTTTGCATTGTTCTGATACAAGTCTTCTCCCTACTCACCCTTACTACAACTCACTGTTTGGAGTTATTCAAGACCTCACTTGCTCGTGTATATCTGGCCTAGTTTCAGAGTTGGAACTGCATCGTTGAGTTTATCTCCATTTGAGCACCAAATTTAACCACCGTGACATTAAACTGATGGGTGTCGGGCTTTGCTCCTGATAGCAATCTGGGAGTGACTTCCGACGCTAACATTTCTGGCGCCGTTGCCGGGGACGAATTTGAAGATTTTCCCTGGGTAGAACGACATTGAGCCTCTGAATCCGAAGGTGCATCGGATTATCAGAGCCTTTCGGATTGCTAATTTTCACCTGGCGACTCCATTGTGACGACTCTAGTAGGGAGAACCTGCTCTGTTAATTGTGGCTTTCAGAGGCAGGCATACGCGGTCTCACCCATAGCTACCTCTAGCTACACCTAAAATGGATCCAGAAGCGGTGCTCAGAAAGGGAAAGGCCTCTGAATAAGAAGCGTCCGTCACCTAACCAGGTAACCCACCATATCCTTCTGTTGGAGCTCCTTTTTCTCCTCCTCAGTTATTTGACCGACATGTTTCTGCAGTTTCCCATTTCTTAAATTTTGGGAGTGTTCCTATTGAGTTTCCCTCTCTTGGTCCGGGACCAGAGGGACAGGACTTTGTCACTCCCCCCTCCTTTGAAGTTGTACCTTGGCGTATGCCCTCGACCTCAGAAGATTTCCCCACTCCTGCACAAGGAGGAGAACATGCCGACTGGGGCTCAGTAGCCGGTTCCTTGGATCACCTCTTGTTTCCCACCCCACTCTGAGATTTACTCCCGCTAGCCCCTTCGCGAACTCCTTCTCCTCCGAGTTCTCCGCCACCTAATATTCCCATGGCTGGTGCAAATCCCCCTATGACCAGGATGGAAGCTATTATAGCCGCTATGTATGCTCCCCTTGTATTACCTCAACCCCTCAATGCCCTCTCGGTGGATGGTTACCTCAAGCAGCTACCCAAATTTACGGGTGAGGGGGACGTAACTGCAGACGAGCACCTAGAAGCCTTTTACAGTTTCACCGATGAAAATGTTATCATGCACGCATATGTATGGATGAGGATTTTTGTCCGCAGTCTCCAGGGAGAGGCTAGAAAATGGTTCAAGGCCCTGCCTCCCGGATCTATTGATGGGATCGAAGCACTAGATAGTTCCTTTCTGAGGCAATGGGGAGATAAAAAGGATTTTATGTATTACATGACGGAGTTTAGGTCATTAAAGAGAAAGGAAGGAGAGTCTGTCTCTGACTTTTCCAAGAGATTCAACAAAATGTATAACAGAATCCCTCCGGAGATAAAGCCCTCCAAAGCTTCTGCAAAGATCACTTACTCCAGCGCTTTTGATCCTAATTTCTGCCTACTACTGAGAGAGAGAAGAGCCACTACCCTAACCCTCATGCAAGATGCAGTCGTGGAGGTAGAATCCAATATGTTGGTCGTCGACCGACTCAGGAGCGCTGCTGGTAGGAATATACCTAAGAGTAGGTCTGAAGCCTCTCCATCCGGTTCCTCTTCCACACCCTATCAGAAAAATGATATAGCTAGAACATTAAAATCACTTGCTGCTAAGATAGAAATGTTGGAATTAGAAGGGAAGCCTATGTACAGAAGTCCTCAGAACACTGATAATAGAGGTTTCAGGAGGCCTAATAACAATGGACCACAGGCCTTCCCAAGGGAACAAAGGGAAAAGGGCAGAGAGGATCAAAGGATTCAGACCCCTCTCCAAAATAACCTGGTTACTCATGAGGAAGAAGAAGAAATAGGTGAATTCGACCCTGAAATTCACTGTGTAGAGGAAGCTCCTCCTTTTCCTCATTTGACTCAGTCTGCATATGAAAAATCCTTGATGAACAGTCAGATCCATGAGTTAGGAAAGGGAGAAAGAGCCGTTCAGTCCTCTAGCAGGTACAATCTCAAGTCGAGGAAGAAAGAAGGAGACTTTAATGGCCAAGACCAACCCCTCATGGCAGACAAACCCGCAAAAGTTGCAGCAACCACAAGTAAAGAGAAGAGAACTCAGAGTGCTTTGCCAGCAGCCAAAGAGCCTACCACTGAGGTGAGAGAAGCTCTTAAACCCATTTCCCCTTTTAATTTTGAGCACGAAATTCAAAAGATCAGGATTCCTGTTCCCATCTCTGAGCTGGTTAAAAATGAAGATTTTAAACGATCCCTCTCTAAACTGCTACACTATGAGTCCCCTCGGCCCCCCTCTGACTCAATGAACCTTTAAGATAAAAAACCAGCTGTCATCCTAGGACCAATGGTAGAAGACAGAGATGACTGATCCCCCCCTTTCTACACATCTCTGAACATTCATGATAAAGTGCTGCATAACTGCCTCATGGATTCGGGGGCTTCCCATAACCTCATGCCGAAAATAGTTATGGAAGAATTGGGACTGGAGGTGATAAGGACTTATCATGATTTATATTCCTTTGATTCAAGGAGGGTGCAGTTCTTAGGAGTCATCAAAGACCTGGCAGTTTCCCTGTTTCAGCTGCCCATGAAAAGTGTGGTCATGGATATTGTAGTAGCTGGCATTCCCCCAAAATTTGGTATGTTGTTGTCTAGATCATGGATCAAGAAGCTGGGAGGAACACTACAGATGGATCTTACGTATGCCACCATTCCGGTCTTTGGAGGAGAACACAGGAGGTTGTACAGAGAAGCACAGCTGGCTTATATTGTCAGTGATGAAGCAGACCCGACCAATCACCCCATCTTTGCACTTGACACCGACTTAGGGTCTAGTTTGCTGCAGCTTACTGATGTCCCTGAAAGCTCTTTAAACATCAGAAAACACCCCAGCCCTGATCATCCGGTCTCCTCCCAAAGCTCTTCTGTGTGGAAGATGTTTTTTGACGGAGCTTCTTCTAGTGAAGGGGCTGGCACTGGAGTGGTTTTCATATCACCTTGTCAAGAAGTCATATCTCTGTCATACAAGCTAGAATTCGAAGTCACCAACAATGTGGCAGAGTATGAAGTGCTTTCTCTGGGATTGAGGGCCGCAAGGGAAATGGGAATTCAAGAGATATCAGTGTTCGGAGATGCCGAGTTGGTGGTCCAGCAGGTCAGAAATGCCTATCAGGCTAAGCATCCCCGACTCAGAAGCTACAGAAATGAGGTATGGGATCTTATTGATAGTTTCTTATCAGCTTTTAACATATCTTTCATCCCAAGAGAGAAGAATACAGTGGTAGATTCCTTGGCTGTCTCAGCAAGTAATTTTATAGTACCCTTGCCCTCTAAACTGAGGTATGATGTAGAAGTAAAATATAGGCCCTCCGTTCCTGATAATGTTAAGCATTGGAAGGTGTTTGAGGATGATTCTGAACTTGAAAGGTTTCTCCAATCGGTGGAAGATTTTTCTGCATTGCATATTGACCAGGACCCTGATTTGGAAGGTGACCCTCATTCTGAGGAGTTTTTAAATAAAATTGCTAATCATCAGATCATTCAGCTGCCCAGCAATCACCTCCCAAGAGGCCTTGTCCCTTTAGAAATATTTTTCGATGGGAATGATGTGCCAGTCAAGGGTAAGGTCTTAAACGAAGATGCTGAGACAACCGAATGCAACATTGGCACACCGGAGGAACCCAAGTTCGTCAAATTATCAAGTAATCTGACCAAAGAGAAGAGGGCCGAGTACACGGAGTTGCTCAGAGAGTTCGCCGATGTGTTTGCATGGACATATGAAGACCTCAAGACGTACGACACATCTTTCATCAAGCACAAAATCCCACTGAAGGAAGAGGCTAAACCATTCAGGCAGAAGCTCAGACAGATAAATCCCATGTTGCTTCCTGTCATGGAGAAAGAAGTGAAGAAATTGCTAGATGCCCGGGTAATTGTCCCATTGAGGTACTCCGAGTGGGTGGCTAATTTGGTTCCAGTAAGAAAGAAAAGCGGAGAAATCAGGCTCTGTGTCGACTTCAGAAACCTAAACAGGAGCTCAAAGAAAGACAATTACCCCCTACCCAATATGGAACACCTCTTACAAAGGGTAACCGGAGCATCTAGGATCTCCATGATTGATGGTTTCTCGGGTTATAATCAGATATCGGTCATGCCTGAAGAGAGAGAAAAGACAGCCTTCACCACTCCTTGGGGAACATTCATGTATGCCAAAATGCCATTCGGACTAATGAATGCAGGAGAAACATTTCAACGAGCCATGGACATAGCCTTCATTGGAGAAAAAGATCGGTTCGTGGTGATCTACCTGGATGACATCGCAGTCTTCTCGAGGTCTGACAAAGAGCACCGCAGTCACCTGAGGAAAGTCTTCTCAAAATGTCGTAGATTCGGCCTTTCCCTTAACCCCAAGAAATCCTTGTTTGCTATGGAAGAGGGGAAGCTACTAGGCCATATAGTATCAGCAGAAGGAGTGAGGATTGACCCTAGTAGAGTGAAGGCAATTCAGACCTTGTCGCTTCCTAGGTCAAAGAAGGAAGTGCAAGCCTTCTTGGGGCAAATTAATTTTCTGAGGAGATTCGTCTCGAATTTCGCTGAGCTAGTGAAACACATCAAAGCCATGCTCAAGAAGGGGAATGAAGTAAAATGGACTGCTGAACCTAGGGAATCTTTTAACCAAATAAAGAAGGCATTGACCGAAGCACCAGTGCTGATCAGTCCTGACTATTCAAAAGATTTCCTGATCTTCTCTTTCGCTTCCTTCGATACAGTAGTGGCAGTCTTGTTGCAGAGAAATGAAGAGGGGCGAGAGCAGCCCATTGCCTTCTTCAGTAGGGCGTTAAGAGACGCAGAGGTCAAATATGAAATTATGGAGAAACAGGCCCATGCCTTAGTAAAAGCCCTCAAATCCTTCAGGGTCTATCTCCTGCATTCCAAGGTGATTGCGTTCGTTCCTTCAGCCTCTGTGAAGGACATCCTTATATAGCCCGACATTGATGGGAAAAGGAGTAGATGGATAGCCAGGATCCTGGAGTTTGACCTGGAAATAAGGCCTACCAAGTTAATCAAAGGTCAAGGCTTAGCCAAGTTGCTGGCTGAAGCCAATTGCCAAGCTTTAGGGATAAATTTCATGGACGAATGCTCAGGAATTCAGTAGGGTCGACGGTTTGAGACAGATCCTCAGAGAGAGCCCCCATTGGCTCAATGTCCTTGTTATAAGGATGTCATATATTTTCTGCAGGAATTGCGACCCCCAGATGGCCTACAAAGGAACAAAGCAAGAGCTCTTAAGCTCAAGGCAGTCAGGTACTGCCTTATTAATCAAATTTTATACTGGAAAGACCCCCTCGGGGTACTTTTAAAATGCATGAATCCACAGGAGGCCGACAAAATCATGGCAGAATTTCACGGCGGCCTATGCAGAGGGCACCATTCCTGGAAGACTACAACCCACAAAATTCTTAGGGCTGGATACCACTGGCCCACCTTGTTTGCTGATGTCCATAAAAGAGTTAGAGCCTGCATCACATGCCAAAGATTTTTAGGAAAGCGATAGCTCAGGTCTCTGCCTTTGCAGCCTGTGGTTGTTTCGGGACCTTTCCAGCAATGGGGCCTTGATTTTATTGGAGAAATCCACCCCGCTTCCAATGGACAACACAGGTGGATCCTGAAAGCCACATATTTCTTTACTAACTGGATAGAAGCCATCCCTACCAGGAGCGCCTCCCACAAGGTAATCATCGGTTTCCTGGAGGACCTCATCACAAGGTTCGGCTGCCCAAGAAGGATTGTCACAGATAACGCAACTGCTTTTGGGTATGAACCATTAGTCAAGTTTTGTGAGTAGTTCGGGATTAAACTGATTCACTCCACACCATATTACCCATAGGGTAATGGTTTAGTAGAGTCCTCCAACAAAAGTCTGATAAGAATCATCAAAAGACTGTTGGAAGACAACAAAAGGGCTTGGAACTCGAAGCTGAAATTCGCCCTATGGGATGATTGGGTGACTACAAAGAGATCTATAGGTACGTCTCCTTTCCAGTTGGTGTACGGAGAAGAAGCTATCTTTCCTTATCAGCTGGCCATTCCTGTAGAAAAATTCCTCCAGGACTGCCAAGAGGAGCCTAATGACATGATCAGAAGAATTCATCAGCTGGTGGAAGTCCAGCAGACCAGAGAGCAGGTAGTGGACAAAATTCAAAATCAGCAGCGAAGGATCAAGCAGGTTTTCGACAAGAAGGCCAAGAAGGAGGAATTCTGGAAGGGAGACCTGGTGCTGAAGTGGGAAAATCCTAAGAAAGACAAGGGCAAGCACGTTAAATTTGAAACCCTTTGGATCGGGCCATTCAGAATCTCTGAAGCCTTCTCAAATAACACATATCGGCTGCAAGATTTGGAAGGCAAAGAAGTTTTCAGCAGCCTAGTAAACGGGCATTTTCTAAAAAAATGTTTTGTCTGAGCCTTCATTGGCTCCTATTTTCTGTAAATATTGTTTTTTCTGTTCTTCGTTTATTTTTATTGTATCGGTTTAGTAAGGGACTCCATAGCCCAACTGCAAGGCACTGGAACTACAAAATTAGTCCTTAGAGCATCACAGGGACGACCCTATCCCCCATGGAGCCTAATGTTAGTAACATTTATTGTCTTTAGGACTGGGGTACACAGGTCTGCAAGTTGCCCTAGGAGCGCCCAAGCGCAACACATAAAAGAAATCTGCTTAGGGCCTAAGTCAAGCAAGAAATCCTGATCATGGACAAGGGATGCGGCGAAAGCTCCGTAGGAGGGCTTCATCGGAAATCCTGGGAGCGAGAGTTTTATGCATTTCAGGCATGATTCGCAATTTCCCGATCGACGGGAACAACTGTTAATCATGGAGGACACGCGTCAGGCATCAGAAGGAATGTCGGGTTTTCAGGCCATCGCAGGATCGGAGTTTCTGGAGGCATGAAACTCTTACATGAATGAATCGCGATACGCGATTTCCCGACTAAATCTGAGCCGTCTATCAGTAGAGACACGTGGCGAGAGATCCCACAGAGTCGGGGATCGGAGATTAGCGAGTCTGGAGAACTTGTGTGTCGAGACATCAAAAACGTCGAAATCCCGACAGAGGTTCGGCTCAGGTCACGTAAGAGGTGGTCGTATGGATTATAGTATAGCCAGGAAGGCTAACCCATGCACGCGCTCATCGGAGAATCGGTGATCGGGAATTCAAAGGGTCAAGAACTCTTGACAGCAGGAAGCGCGAAACCCCGATCCCTGATACAGAGTCAGGGATACCCATGGTCAGGCACTGAAGGCCATGAAGAGATTGGAAAGGACCTGTGGATCGGGTTGTTGCAACGGTGTTTCCCAAGGGAATTCAAGGAGCCGTTAGGCTCAGCGGAAAAGGATAAGGAAGGTAGGTGAATTCTTGCATCACCCATTTATTGCAGAGTATGGAGGTTCCGACTGAAGTTTACCCAGGAGGGTCCCTTTGTACCAATTATCTGCAGAAAGGTCACACCGAGTCTTCAACTCATCAAGAGAGCTTGAGCATGCTAATTCAAACATTAAAAGAGGCTTGGCTCCCCCCTGGCGCGAGCCATGCTGAATTGAAGAAGCATATGACAGGACAGATTTGATTGAAGAAATGACCCCTCATTAAAAGTCCTGATATATTGTCGCCAGGCGGATTTTGGCTGAAGTGTATGTAGGCATTTTTTCCATTTTGTAATGATCGATGGTAGAGATGAGCTCCTGACTGTAATTCTTTAACTGCTATTCTAGCTTCCAGCTTATGTATCTGTAAATGAGATTTCTTGCTTTATGACAGACAGTTCTCCTTTTTCATCTAATTTCATCTCATGCTAGGGAGTTCGTGATTGAATGAATCATACGAATTGTTGTAGTTCTGCTGTGATAAATGATTTATCATTGCGTTACTGCATTCTCTGGTCTTTTGCATTTGAATCCAAGCTGATCTTGTGTTTAAATTTCTTCCTCTACAGCCTGTTAGAAACCTTTTGTTTGTAACAGACCTTTGCATTGTTCTGATACAAGTCTTCCTCCCTACTCACCCTTACTACAACTCACTGTCTGGAGTTATTCAAGACCTCACTTGCTCGTGTATATCTAGCCTATTTTCAGAGTTGGAACCGCATCGTTGAGTTTATCTCCATTTGATCACCAAATTTAACCACCGTGACATTAAACTGATGGGTGTCGGGCTCTGCTCCTGATAGCAATCCGGGAGTGACTTCCGACGCTAACACTGTGTATACATGGACATCTCCAAATCCCTTCCCGAATCTATCACTTTGGAATATCAAGACGAGGACTGACACAGACACTAGATTATGAACACATTCCTTTCTGCTATAGGAAGTGTCATGAACATGGCCACCTCTTTAGGGATTGTCCAATGAATATCCAAGCAGCCAAAGCCAACGAGGCCAAGCAAAAAGAAGGATTCACCATGGTCACAGGCAGAAGGAAAAACCCTCCAAAGAAACAACATCCATATCCCAGCCCTAGAGTCCTGACCAAAAACTCCTATGAGACCCTGAACAAAATATTGGGAGATGAAAAAATCCAAGATATGCACAAAACAAAACAATAGGTGAAAGGGAAGAACCAAGCTACACCTTCATCGGTACAAACTACCGAGGCCAACCCAAAAGAGAGCGACGCCATGGATACAGACATCCACATGTAGTTGGATGACCGTGACCTAGTAGGCATAGATCTTGAAAAATTGGAAGAAGATCTCAATCATAAGGATCAGCAAGCCCTCCCCAAAGAGCAGCTCTGCAAGGTCCATAAAGTTTTTCTTGAATCCACTGTAGGATCTATAGCTAGGTTGGGTATAGCCATAGATTAAAGCTAAGACTCAAAGAAGATACCCCGAGAAAACAAAAGCAGAGGATGGAAGTCATCCCAACAACTTATCAAGGAGGTAGGAAACCTCATGCTCAATTCTGGGCAGATCTAGAAGCTCTTGGAGGGATACCTCCACCCAACCCAACAACCATTATGATAAAGATCATCACTTGGAACATTTGGGGACTTAACGATAGATCCAAACAAAGGATCCTACGAGACTTGATCCAAGAAGAAAATCCAGACATCTTGCTGCTACATGAGACAAAATGTGCTGGAAGGGAAGCATAAACCATATTCCAGAGAAGCTGGCGAGGGTGTGAATCCATACACATCGATTCCATAGGAGCATCAGGAGGACTAGCAATCTTGTGGAACCCCAACACTATCACCCTAAGTGAACCTTTCTCTACCAGTGGTACGCTCACAACCCATTTCACGATCACAGGGTCAGCTCAAGAAGGTGACATCACAAACGTTTACGGACCACAGAGTCAGCAGGACAAGGATAGTCTCATGAAGTGAATAACTCATATCAAAACTCTGCTGAGTACACCCAATTGGATCCTAGGCATCGACTTCAACATGATCCTGACACTAGAGGAGAAAAAAGTTGGAACTAAGCAACTGAAGCCAGACAAGGGTAAGTTCAAAAACCTTATAGGTTCGCTAAATCTAGTAGACATAAAAAATCATGATGGAACCTTCACCTAGTCCAACCGCATATCAGAGCATCAGTAGGTGGCCTACCATTTGGATTTCTTCCTTGTAGCGGAAGAACTACTAGAAAGGGATCTGAACATGGAAAGCCTCATTCTCCCAAGGGCAGGATCAGACCATTGGTCGGTCACCTTCTTCCTGGAAACAAGGACCGCACCTCAACACAAACCCTTTCGATTTGAAAAATTCTAACTATCACACCCTGAATTTCATCATCTCGCAAAGTCTTGGTGGGCCCAAGTGGAAATAGACCATGGTACCTGCATGTACAAATTCCAACAACATCTTAAAAATTTCAAAACCTTGTTGAAGCTCTGGAACAAGCAAACTTTTGGAAGTATATTTCAAAGTATGCAGGCTATTGAAAATAGGTTAGTATAGCTACAAGAAATCTTCATTTCAGGGACCAGAACAATAGACCTAATGAAGGAGGAAGCAAAGCTCCAAGCCAGTTTAGAGAAAAGGAAAAAACAAGATGAAATTATGTGGCGATAGAAATCCCGAGCCCAGTGGCTCAAAGAGGGCAAGAGGAACACAAAATTATTTCATAGAGCCATGGTGCACCACCACTACATCAATAGAATAATGCATCTGGAAGATTCCCAAGGAAACCCAATCAGGAAACACACCCAAATAGCTGAAGAGTTAAACACCTACTACAAATATCTCCTAATGGAAACCAATGGGGACAAAACGACAATAATTTAGAGGGTAACTAGGTATATACCCTCCCTTGTGACTCCATAACAGAATGAAGCACTAATGTGACCCATTACTCAGGAAGAAGTGGAGCAGGTAGTTAAAGGAATTCCTCCAAGCAAGGCACCCGACCTAGATGGTTTTTCCATTGACTTCTTCCACCATTCTTGGGATATAATGAAGGAAGAAGTCAGGCAGGTCGTGGAGGAATCTCGAACCTCCAGCCAAGTCTTATCATCCCTCAATGAAACTTTCCTCACTCTAATTCTGAAGGAGGAAAGGGTGACTCATCCCAAGCAATACAGACCAATTACACTCTGCAATGTCATATACAAAATCATTACAAAAGTGATTGTTACATGTCTAAAGCCAATCCCACCCTTCATCATCTCCAAGGAACAAGAAGGCTATGTTGAAGGATGACAACTCATGGAAAATGTCATTATGGCTCATGAGGTAATCCACTCTCTCAAGATGACTAAAACCCCAGGTATTCTTATTAAACTCAATCTTTCAAAATATTTTGATAGAGTCAGTTGGCAATACCTTCGCTCCATGCTAGAAGCCTTTGGATTTGACCATCACTGAGTAAATTGGATCATGAAACTAACCACGTCAGCCATCTTCTCTATCCTAGTAAATGGGGTACCCTCCCAACCCTTCACTCCTTCGAGGGGCATAAGACAAGGAGACCCTATTTCTCCCTTCCTCTTCATTCTCGTGGTGGAAGGCCTAG
>CBVK0100635194.1:0-11424 GCA_900067695.1 Picea abies | reverse complement strand
GCCAGTCGGAAAAGGTGGGTGGCCACCAATATCCACCTGGATCAGTGTTAATATTGAGTTGATGTGTGTCCATAAAATTCAATGGTCCAGATGTTGTTTAGGAGATTTGGCACTCTGCGAGTCTTACTAGAAATATGAGTAGTTCAATTCCTCTGTATTGATAACCCATCAAATAATTCATAAGCAGTGGTAACAACTTGTTGTCGATTAATACCTCTTCTTACACTATCCTTCCATTATACTTTATCAACAGTCGAGATTGTTCCCGAATCAGATCAAATATTATCCTTACTTCGTGATTTATGTTTACTATATCCTTCCATTGTACTTGATCCAATAGCTATGAATTAATCAAACATTGAGATGGATGACCATTATTTACTTCGGGATTTTGGGACTTCCAGCCTCTGCAATATTTCAACCTTTTGGAGTACATTTCACCGAAGTAGATCAGATGGTCTATATTTTTTCATACGTAGATGGTCGATCATGGCTTTTCCATAGTTTTCAAACAAATCTACGGTCATGACTTGATTTTTAGTTGAGTGTACGGTTCTCATACACTTCTCACAGGTATTGGTCCAATGGTTAGCATGAATCACAGAACCAAATAAATGGTCTAGATTTGATCCTTAAACTATCCTTTCATTGCTTAATCCAACGACTATGAGTTAATCAAAGGTTGATATGGATGGCCACTATTTAATTTGGGACTTTGTGGGTTCAGAGGTCCGGGTAATTATTGTTCCAATTTCCACCGGAGTTGGTCACCGACGAAGTGGTCAACATGGGAGTACTTGCATCATGTTTTGATCTAACAGTCATGTGAGAATCCATAGGATATTATATCAATGGTTTACAATGACTTTGGGCTTCGACACTTTGGGTAGTTGTTAGTTTCCCCTGAAGGAAAAAATCCCAGAGTGATGTAACTTGTTTACGTCACTACTAACTTGGTACTCGCTGAGTGGCTGCCATGTGTCACCTAGATTCATGACTTACGTAACCTAAAGTTCCAGCTGAACCTAGACACTTGTCACCATATGATTGCACCACGTGTCCTTGTTGATTTGGATCTCCTGACGTGGAACATTTCATCCTCCTGGATCTAACAGTCGTAGGTTTGTTTGAGTCCTTGATCAAATGAATGTGATCAGTTCATTTCAGTCTTTGGGACTTTGGTTTATACTCTCCCATTTCCCAAATCTCTCGAAGTGAGATTCATCGACTAAACCTTAAGCACCTTGAATTCATCTAATGATCCTTTTTTGACACAAAAAACCTAACACGATCCAATGGTTTTCAGGATTTAGACGATCTAGAGATCTCGTAAATCCTTGATCCAATGGTTGTGATCAATTCTAGATCAATGGTATAGATTCATTTTGGCATTTAGGACTTTGAGTTATTCATTCCCAATTCTCAAATATTCTAAAGTGATATTCTCCGAATAACCCCCGAGCATCTTGACTTTATCTGATGATCCTTTTTGACGTGAATATCCTAACACAATCCAACAATTGTCGAGATTTTGGTTGTTTCGGGATGTCGTGAATTCTTGGTCCAACGACTGTGATCAATTCTAGATCAATTGTCTAGATTCATTTCGACATTCGAGAGTTTGGGTTATTTGTTCCAAATTCTCAAATCTCTTGAAGTGAGATTCATTGACTAAACCTCAAGTATATTGAATTCTTCTAAGGGTCCTATTTTGTCTCGAAATATACATCAATGGACAAGATTATCCCTCAATTATTTTGTATTTTCACTATAGGTATTTCAATCCTGATCACGTTTCTATAATGTGCTTTCCCTTCTAAGATTTGATTAACATTTCTTTCTTCTAGCCTGCTTCATCACTATTTCTACTAATCTTTTTAATAAGTGTTTGTGCATTCATTTAATCACTGATATTAAGTTGCTAACCCTATTGATCTCTTAATTCCTTGTACTTTGTTATTCCTACTATACATGGATTATTTGCATGCTACCTCTCCTGAGCTTTAGAATCATAGGATCATTGTTGATCCTATCATTATCAACAGTGATCATGAATTGCTTCTTCCACAAGGTGATATTACTCTACCCCAACGTGATCTTTATTTTGTTTTGATTGTTGTACATGTTGAACACATGTTTCCATTAATGACAACATGTAATCAATGACAATATGTTAAACACTACCAATGGGTTTACAGGTGGCAGAGGTGGTGGTTGGTTTTACCGACATATACCCCCTCCTAGTCCAACCATTAGGTTTTGAAGAGCGAGACTATCACTTTAAAATAAAAAGTGGATGCAAGATTCTTCAAAAAGGGTCTTAAATATGAGTCTCCTTCTTGAGGAATCCCCGGAGGAGAAATTTATAGATCTATCAGAGGTCTATGAGGTACTTTTAATGTAGAATGTGAATCTAAAGGTAAGTCTATCATATGTATATATTAACTTAGTTTATGACCAACATAATGAGATAAATCTAAATGAGGATTTCCTAGGGGGGAAGACAATTGTCTCCCCCTAATATTTCTCTAAGTAACAAGCTTGTATGGATCTAGATAAAATGGGAACTAAGTAGGATCATGGTTCCTTCTTGTACTTCTTCTTTTAAATTCCAAATTTAATTCTTTGGAATCATTGGGCGATCTGTAAAATTTTCTGGATATTCCAATGGAACGATTCATAAAAACATATTTGAGAAATAAAATTGAAATTGACACTACGAAGGTTAAATTCATTTAGATTCTAGAATATTTAGTTATTGATTTTCTTCTTATGCATGAAATAGATAAAATGTGAAAAATAGAGAATATAAAAGTACAATTGCACACCATCCACAAGATAACAGAAACATTTTATCTGGGAAATCCTTATAGGAGAAAACCGATCTAAAATGTGAGGCTACTCTACTCTCTTTCCTTTGGTATGTAAATAGTGGAAGTACAAAGCCGAAGGCACTCTCTATGGATTTACCTGAGACCCATTGCTTCTTACAAAGCTACAAAAGATTAACCCCCTCTGTTTTGTTATGTAGTTTCCCACCTACAGTCATTTTTCTCTATTATGGAACCAAATATAATAACATAGAATGGAACCCCTTGTCCTCCTAGTGGCTTGGTATTTAACATAACCCGATATCCATATATGGGTAGGATTTTGAGTTCATCAACCCTCAATTTTAGTAGGGTTATGAACCTTATATAATACTGTTGATACTCCCCATGTGGCTAGCCCCATATGCATGAGTTATGGGGGATAATGTGGCATCCTCTTGTACCATGCTGGTCAACACAATAGGTCAACTTGCGAGAGTCTTCACATTTTCATATGAGCTCTGATTGATGCATGGTATGAACCAATGGAAACTTATTGTACTATATAACACCATCAAGGGGGTGCGTATAATTGTTACACACCAAAACCCAAAACAATTCCATTTAATGCCTCAAAATAGCTTTGAAAGGTTCGGGACCCCAATTTTCCAAACTGGGACCTGCCATTAAAATGACCATGCAAGTTGATTCCTCTAATTGTTTCCACTCTGATTTCCACTCTGAAAGCATTGAGATATATGAAAAATAATATAATGATCGAATTGATATTATACCTCCCCATTTAGGGAGGCTTTTTTCCCCCAAAATATTTATTGAATGAGGTGAGGACAGTTTTCCTCTACCTTCTCCCTGGAGTACCACATTGCTTTTCTTGGAATTTTTCCTCTCAACCCAATTTTCCATATGTTATGTTTCCCCTATGTTTTACTTCTAGACCGCTTCTGTAAAAATGTGTCCTTTGTTAACTCTACCTAAGCATCTAGTGCTAAGTCCTCTATGGAAGGTAGGACCCACTACTCCTCCTAATATAACATGGAATCCCCATAGAGTGTGAGAATGTCCACATTCACTATTGTAGACCTATTCAACCTAGTGTCCAGATTCTCCCAGAATTTAGTCCAGAATGCACTAATAAATTTGGTATCCCTATCTGATATGATACTCCCTGGTATCCCAAACTGCACCCTAACTTGTTCACATAAAGGTTTTTTTTTTTTTTTTTTTTTTTTTTTTTTTTTTTTTTGTCTTTTTACAAGGCATGAGAATGCACATTTTGTTGAACCTGCCAAATACCACAAATAGATAGTCATGTGTTTTCCTAGTTGTTGGTAAACCTCCCACAAAATCCATGGAAATACATTCTCAGGGTCAAGAAGGTACATGTAATGGATGGTATAGACCTTGCTTTCTATTAATGGGCTTGTTGGTACAACAAAGTATACATACTCTAATATATCATGCTACATCTTCTTTCATTCTCGAAAAGTACACACACCTCCGTAAGTTGGAAACTATATTAGCAACACAAAAATGTCCTACAACCTTGGAGGTGTGAGCCTCTTTGAGAAGTTGCAATTGTTCTCCTTTAGAAACAAAGAGCTAGTCGATCATGTAGAGTAAACCATTCTAGGAATGATAGCCAACCTTGCCATCAAATTATTCTATATGAATTTGGCCATGTAGTTGTTGTAACACCTCCTTGAAGTCCTCACCTTTTGTGTATGCCTCTTTATATGTATAATGAGTAAAAGGATCCATGTGCATCATAGTTCTCAAAGCTATAATATTGGATGTGGGTGATTGTGAAATCATGTCTTCCAACTTATTTGTGCTACTCTTCTTATACTTCATAACCAAATGAAATTGCTATAAAAACACCATCCAGTTGTAATTCTTAGTTTGTTGTACATTACTTTGTACCTGTAAATACTATAGTGGTTTGTGATCTATGTCGATTATGGTCTCCTTGACCATTATACAATGCTTCAACTTTTTGACAGATTGCACCAAGGCATAGATCTCCTTGTCATAGGTAGGGTAGTAGAGAATTGACCCTTGAAATAATTCAAAATTGTAGCACATGGGTCTTCCTCACCACATCAATACTTCTACCATGTCATACCCACTTGTATCTATCTCCACTTCGAAGGGATTCTACAAGTTTGGTAGTGCGAGAAATGGTGCTTGAATAGTCCTTTTTTTGGCTCATCAAAAGCATTCAACTGATTATTTCTTCCACTATAAACTATTACCAATGGCTATTATGGTGTGAAGTGGTGTAGATATCAATAAAAATGAAGCTATGAACTTATAAAAGTATATTATTTCCCCAAATAAACTCAATTTAGTGAAATTTGTAGGAACTAGCCATTAAATGATGCCCTCTATATTTTTGATACCTATCTTGAGATCCCCTCCACTGATCACATACCCAAAATACACCAAACAATACTGAGACAACAAACATTTCTTGATATTTTCCAAAAACTGGTGCTTTTTCAGAGTCTCTAAAACCTGCATAAGATGTGACATGTTGTCCTCCTCGATAGCACTATAAACTAGTATATCATCCAAATAGACAATAAAAAATGAATCTAAATAAGTGCGTACAACATCATTTATTAGTCTCATAAATGTAGCCAATGCGTTACGTAAGCTAAATGACATAACAAACCACTCATACAAAATTGTCCTTCTCTTGAAGGTAGTCTTCCAAGTATTTTCTTATTTTACTCATACCTAGTGATATCTTGATTTCAAATCCATCTTCGTGAAGTATTTGGCATGTTGTAGCTAGTCTAACATATTATCGTTCCTTCGAATATGACACTGATTCTTCAATGTAATATTTTTCAATGTCCTGTAATCGATACATATTTTACAAGTCCCATCCTTCTTGGCTACAATTATGATGGGTGACCCACAAGGTGATATACTTGGTCAAATCACACCTTGCTCCAACATCTATTGAAACTTATTTATTTCATTTTCTTCTAGAATGAACTATCTATACAACCCAATATTTGGCAAGGGGTAGTATAGAAATAATTTGATTTCATGCTCCACATCCCTCTTAGGTGGTATCCCATTAGGATCGTTGAAAAATCCTTTGTATCCCTATATAAACTCCTCCAACTGATGTTTTTTCTCTTTATTACACCTTTCAAGGGATGTTTTCACTTTCATTGAATCATCATCATAATTATTTTCTCTTAAGAAAATAAAAAATATCTCTTCATAGAATTAATCAACTTCTTGGCTTGGTTGGAACTTACTAGTGAGATCCTTGACTTTCCTTTATGCACATTGATGATGTAGGACTTCCCATCCTTGATCATTCGATAATGGTTGTTTCTTTGCATGAATATTGGATCCCTCATATACACGTAATGGATTACAAGCACTACTCCACATACATCAATGGGTGCTACGTCCAATTCCACTTCATCAATAAAATCATCACTTATAAAAAAAATAATTTTACACTATTCCATTACCTTTATCTCTGCATCCTTGTTCACCCAAACCAATGAACATGGGATAGGATGATAGTGAATCTACAATCAAATATTGCAAATGATATATGATTCTATGATATTATATTGTGAACCAGAGTCGAACAAAGCATCTATATTTGTTTTCTTGACTTGAATCTTGATGTGGAAGATCTTGATAATGTCTTTCTCTCCTTGGTGATGAAGGCTACTCATATTCACCACTTTCTGCACATATGTGTATACAATATTTTCATCCACATATGAGCTAATTTTAACATGATTTCCAAAATCCATGGTTAAAAGGTTATTTTTCTTTCCATCCTTCTTGCGATTCTTCAAGTTCAACTCTAGATGTAGTTTCCAACATTTTTCTTTGGTGTGGCCATCAATTCTATAATGATTGGAATGGTTGCTAGGATCATTGAATTAATGTGTAGTTTATACTTTCTTCTTGTATTTCCCACCTTTCCACTTTTTCTTCCCCTCGTTAGAATCATCTTGGTGATATTTTTTCTTAAAATCACATGACTACCCATTCTTTTGTCTTCTTTTTTCCATATATCATGCATGTACACTTGCCTCATCCATTGTCCTTGGCTTGAACAAAATCACCTTCTTTCGTATATGACTTTGTAAAAACCACATATAATTGAGGAGTACATCTAGGTTCTTGGGAGAGATACCCATCCTGATGACCATGTTTCTTAACTCAGTGGTGTACTCCTATACACTCTACCCCGCCTTTTCCTAAAGTAGTGCGACCAGATCCATTGGTCCTCTACATACCAAATAAGGTAGAATTGGGACTTGATGAGGGTTTTATATTCTTCCCACCTAGTTACTGGAAGATCACTATCTAGAATAAGTGTTTACACATGGATTTTCCACCAAGTTCAAGCATGGCCCTCTACCTTCAACATAGTAAATGAAATCTTCTTCTCTTCATCTATATGGTGAATGCTAAAACAAAATTCTATTTTTTGCAATTGATGATTTAATTTTAATGCATCGATGTCACCCTGGTATGTATTTTTGTACACTTTATCTTCCATATTGAATAGGGACTGTGAAGGGTTAATGGCACTCAAAATAAAATGCTCTTTCTTAGATTATTTTCACAGCTACTTTCTCGAGTCTTCCCGATCTCCCAATTTCCCCTCTGATCTGATATCTGAGTTAGAGTCTCCATCATATTTGATTGTTCTAAGATTGCTTTTTAGAGCCTCCATGAGGAGGTTCATATTTTGAATGGTGTTAGAAACTTGTGCTTCCAACCTATCAAATCCCTCTTTTGCTGGATCTCAAGGGTTATTATGAACAAAATCATCTCCCATGATTAGGGATTTTGCCACTTCTTTTTAATTCGATTCATGAATCCTAAAACTTCCCATAAATACCCAAAAGAAAAACATTCCCTGATACCGATATGATATCTAAACTATCATGGATATTTCTCTCGAACAATTCATTGCAATAGATCTGATAAATAAAACCAAAGTCTACACTATGAAGGTTAAACTCCTTTAGATTCTAGAATATTAATTACTGATTTTCCACTTATGCATGAAATAGATAAAATTTGAAATATAGATAACATAAAAGTACAATCACACACCATACCCAAGCTAGAAAAAATATTTTCTTTGGGAATCCCTTATGGGAGAAAACCTATCTAGAAGATGAGGTTTCTTTGCTCTATTTTCTCTAGTATGGAAATAATGCAAGTACAAAGGAGAATGCATTGCCATGGAGTTATCTAGGTTACCCCTGGCCTATTATATTTCTACTAAACATTAACCCCCTATGTTATGCTCACTAATTGCCCACCCCAAGTTTTTCTTCTTTGCTACGGGACAAAAACCAATAAAATAGAATGAAACCGATTGTCCTCCTAGTGGTCCAGTATTTCAAATAGTTGATATCCATCTAGGGGTATTCTTTTGACTTCCTCAATGCTTATTTGTCATAGGGTTTTGAACCTTCTATAATATTCTTGAAATTCCTCAAGTGGCTAGCCCCATATGCATGAGTAATGGGGGTTGATGTGGCATATTGTGATACCATGGTGGTCAACATGATAGGTCAACTTGTAAAAGACATACATTTTTCATATGAACTTTTATTGACACATGATTTTCACTATTGGAAATGTCTTGGAATGTAGAACATCATGAATAGGGTGTGAACATTTTCCCAACAAAAAACCCCCCAAAAAACACAATTTAATGCCTCAAAATTGGTCTTAAAGGTTCCATACCCCAATATTTCAAATTGGGACTTGCCGCTAAAATGACCTTGCAAGTTTATTCCTCGATTTTTTTCCACTCAGAAAGCATCAAGATATATGAAAAATAATATAATGATCCAATCCATATCACCAGGTGAAAGGTTATCAAACACGTGCCTAATGAGATGTTGCATGCTATTTATGGAACTATGCCAAGGCACCTCAGGGGATAAAAATCAGACATAGTATTAAAGCCATGTTTTTGTAGAAACTATTGTGTGAATCTTTCAGATATCTCTCATATCTATCGAGCCTCAAACAAATTCAGATTAAATGAATGTGCATTCTTAAATTTGAAATGTTCAGGGGGGTGGATGGATGAATTTTAAGAAACAAATTTAATCTTGCAAGGTATTTCTGAGAATAAATATTTTAGTCTTCCTAGAAAGAAAACATGTTGTGAAATTAATAATTTAGCAGTTATAAAAAAAATGAATCTAGATCTGTTAAAGATTATGTTTCAAAAATCTTTAAGATCTTCATACATTCAAACATAACATAAACCTTTTGTGTACATTCAAATATATCAAACAAAAATGACAAGAACAAGTCATATAAAATGAACTCAATTCAAATTCCACGACAAACATCACACAATGACACTGAATGTGGTGCTAATATACTACTCTAAGGTTTTATTAATGGGTTCTGATACAATCACCCAGAATGGAAAAGACAACTTAACTAGAAAACAATTACAATGGAAGAATATGGATATGAAGTTTACATATCGAATACATCATGGTGTATGAATATCTTGAGGCTTGTTTCCTTCATTATCTACATGTACATGATATTTTTGATCTTGCAACTTTGACTATAAGAGCCTCTTTAATTCCCCAAAGTATTGACCATTGAAAAAAATTCGTTACTCCCATTTTATATCCTTATTCCCTATCCAATAAAACTTCTTGAAACTTATTGCTTATTCCTTATTCTTCAAAACCACCTCTTATTTTAGCATGGGTCCCACCATAGTAAAAAATATTTTACATACCCATTTACTTTTTCAAAAAATTTATCCTTAGGCATTAGGTTGTGTGCCACTTGATTCTCCATGCCTTCCCAAAGGGATATTGGCATATTGACACATGTGATGTCAAACTTTTCCCATGTGGTATTTGGTTTTATTCATGTTTCTTAATTACTCATCCCGATTGATGTATCTTTCAAAGGATGGTTGGGGAATATTCCTAAAATCCCTTTGATACTATGCAATATCTCAAAGTATCCA
The DNA here is from genome assembly GCA_900067695.1 of Picea abies. Taxonomy (NCBI): domain Eukaryota; kingdom Viridiplantae; phylum Streptophyta; class Pinopsida; order Pinales; family Pinaceae; genus Picea; species Picea abies. The sequence goes on along the minus strand of CBVK0100635194.1, from coordinate 1,575 downwards.
GCCAAAATCTCTAGGACATCTTGTCCCAACAAAAATCCTTGCAGTTTATCAAATCTCTTGTTATTATTTATCCTCTTCTCTAGCAGCTCCCAATACTTATTTTGGGGGAGTATGTCTCCATTCCCATCCCATGGGGTGGAAACCCAAGTTTGATGAGATCTATAAAGATAATTTTGAAGCAAGCTACTTCTCGTGTCATCTCATGCAATTTGTTCTCAGCATGTTACATAAACCTTCGTTTAGTAAGGACCTTTTTAGCATCTATTATGATAAAGGTTCTATCATTGATATTTATATCCTTGATTTGGACCTTGGTCCTACTATTCAAGAACTTTATGATACAATTAGACAAGTCTAGTTTATTTTCTAAATCATTGATTGTTCTGGTTACATCTTTCTTGTCTTAGGTGAGTAGCTCAATCTCATAACCTATTAGGGAAAAATGAGACCAATTGTTAGATATCAAGGTGGATATGTTATCCCATATGACATGTTTGTCCTCTTTAAGAGATGCATTTCCTATCACCTTCATATTTAACTTTTATATCTCTTTTAGGGCCTCTTCCTTAGAAACATTTATTTAGGCCAAAAATACATCTCCTCTCTTTGTTTGTTCCTCCATATTTGTCACCCTTATATATATATTTTTGAGCTGGATGGTCATAGTGCATAGCTTCATTTCTTTTACACTAAAGTCAACCATTACATTAGTTAATCCTTCTCGCGAGTCTACTAAGGTAGCTTGCTTTGTCCTTGACTTTGTTGTTTGGATCAGCTAAGCCTATTGATATTTGAGGGTCTCCTTTTCTTCTTGTAGCCTCTCATTCTCTTCTTGTAATGTTATTATGGACTTCTTACTTTCAAACAGATGGTGATAGAGCTACTCTTTTTCCTCGTGGATAACTTGCAACTCTAGTATTCGCACATGCTAGTCCTCAAGGAGGTTTAATCTCTTTCTCAAGACCTTGATTTCTTTGTGAGTTTGTTTCACCAATTCTCCTACACGAGTGGGGTATTTAGGGTGTATACCTAGAGGTATGATATTATTTTCTAGATCCACTATCCTTACTTGGTTCTCCCTGGTGGAAACATTCTCTTGCTTCATTTTTCCATTGAATTTTTGCACCATTTCCCTCATCTTCCTTTCACTAGTAGAGGATATCAATACCCCTTTATACAAAATGTCACTTTCTTGCTGATGTAAATCAACTACATCAGTAGGATGAATATTCCCTCGCTTGAGATTTATTTGAGTTTCCTTGTAGTTCGTTGGGGAGAGGGGTTTTGGCACCTTAAATTCTAACAAGGACAAATTGAAGATGCCTTGTTGATAATCCACTATTGTTAGAAACATTGTTTGGGTTATCTCTCCAACTGGTTTGTAATGTCCCAACTTTGGGACATTATCACAGGGCAAAGACAGAGTAGCCAGATGGATGTTATAGCGAGTACAGGGGTATTTGAGAGGCATTGTGGGGTCCAGCTTGCATTGATGATCATATTCCATCATTATGAGCCATTCCGCACAGGTTGGCTTTAGTTTTGTTGCATTCCAATGATTTCCATGATTTTGAC
>CBVK0100635193.1:0-11425 GCA_900067695.1 Picea abies | reverse complement strand
AAAAATTCATTTCTCCTCAACCATGAGGATCCATGTGACGTGCCACCTACCACCAAAAACAACATGACGTATACTATCCATCCATGGGTGTTTTGTCTGCATGTGCACTATCCTTCATGTCCAAATACCTTCATCAATCTCGCGGTCCAAAACCAATGACTAGGGTTGACATCAATGACAACAACCAATCTTCCAACAATACTAGCCCAAAAATCCTCTATTAACAGAGTCTTGAATTCTTTTTTCTCACACCAGTCTATCTACAATGCTCAAATCTGAGCGCTTATCCTTCTCATGACCAACTAATAGAACCTTGCGCTTAAATCCAAGTGATTTTCTTGTCTTGTTCTAATCCCATTCCTGCCCTCACAACCATATGATGTGATATGGTGATTTTTACCTTAAGAAATTAAACCTTAGCACTAGCTTCCAGTGCTCTTGTTTCATGTGAACAATGGATATAACTGTCGGTTAATATTTGCATATGTATGCATTCAATCTGGATCACTAATGTATTCTCTTCAATGGATGACTGTCGCGTATAGAAGTCTCGGGACATCGGGACTTTTTATCACTTCCCAAATACCAAAACTCCTAAAGGTCGCGGTCTGCAATGAGTTGGACTGTTGATCCCACTGGAGATCAGAGTTCATGATCTCTTCCTTTACGATATTGTTGGACAATGGATCACCATCAATCTTAATCATGGATCCATTATGGATATTGATTCTCCTTTAATTATGTTTCAACTCATGGCGTCGACCACCATAGAACTTTATTCTGTCAAGAACCTTGCTTCCATGTGTCATCCCCGTAGTGGGGCTCGGACGCCGGGCTGACGTATCTCATTCTTGATGAGGGATTTTGATCTACAGACTCAATATTTGATATTCGTCATCAATCTGCATTCAAAGGCTTTCCACGGAAACCATGTGTCATGGGACCTAGTCTCCATGTATCACTTCCTAAATGGAAGTTCTTATGTCAGCATGAAATTTCTCATCATCAGGACCTCGAGACTTTTATCATTTCTCATCAACCGAAAAAAAATTCGGTGGTCCAAGATACACGGTTATCTTGACCATTGATCCTGCTAGTGATCAACGGTCACTATTTCACCATATATAAGTCTAGGCTATGGAGTTTGGACTGTCAATCTAGAAACTTTATCCCAGATCTAATCTCAGTCGTTGATCTCTTCTATACGTGGATTTGTTGTCTTTCCTTTAACTTGCTTCCACATTCTAAACCCTGATACACTATCATTCGTCGATCTTCCTCTGGATTTCATAGTCATATATGTTCCCATCACTAGACTGTTGGGACTTTTGCAGCCTCAAACACCTTAAAACCTCTTATGCATGCGGTTCTCTATAACGAGAACCGTCGATCTGAATTTGGATCAAACGGTCACAGTTCTTCGGTTATGTTTAGTGAGGAATTTACTATGATCTCAATCCAACGGTCAGGACTTGACTTGACCTTGATCCAATGGTTGTTTTTCCTCGATGCTTAACTTGCATGCATAATAGTCTTCTACCTTTGTTCATCCATGACTCCAAACAACTCAAATATGTCTTCGCTTAGGATCATAGAGGATCCCATATTGATTCAATAGTTCAACACATCGCCCAAATGATATAAAAAAACACCAGATAAACACACAGAGATTCTATAAATGAATAAGTACACAATTACATAAATCCTTATCACCTTCTCTTGGCCTGATTTATATTTAATTGGCCTCAGTTCAACCTTTTGGCCACACTTGGCCTCTTACACACACAATTCCCCGTTCTCACTATGTCTCTACACACCTTCTTAGTTAATCTCTTAATCCCAGAAGGCTTACAAAAAATATAAAACACGAGGCTGAAACTTGAATTCGTTTCAGATCCTACTTAGACTCCACAAATTTTGCAAGGATCTCTCAGATCCGAAATATCCTCAAGAGATCACTCTAGGATCTCTTCTATACCTCACAACTCTAGAGATCTACTATCATAGGAAGATTCACTTGCATTTAACCAAACTTAATTCAACAAACCCTATCACATGCATTCCTTCTAGAATTTCAATCAAACATAGGAAATTACAATAATAACAAGTTAGGGAACCAACTCCCTTGGTAAATTCATTGACCCCCTAGGTATGTTCAACAAGGTATATTTTGGAGGAAAAAATTCTCATGCATCAAACTCCCAGGGTTAAAATGTTCATGATCTCCTGATCATGTGTTCAATTACTTTATTCCCTTTTATCTCAATGTTGATGTTGTCATATGTTATGTTGCATGTTGTCTTCACTGTTATCCTCCATCTTCCTGGATCCCAAATATTATGTTGTTGTTGCTTACTTGCACTATTGACTTGCTTCTATATTGTTGTTTTCTTCAATACTCCAGACGTATAAATTTTATGTTGCAACTGTCCACTTGCCTTGTTGATGAAAACTTATACAGTCAATTGTATTTTGTTTTTGAGTGTCCTTCTTACTTCAGTATTCTTCCTCTTAGGTACTTTTGTCTTCATCATCATCTACATCTCATCAATATCCATGTCTAAATTTTCCTCTTGTTACCTCTCTCCTTCATATGAACTCCATACATATGTTGCCAACTTCTTGGTATTCATTTCCTTGATGTCATCATGTCCATGGGAATACTCTTCAAAGTATGCAATTTCTTCTTCTCTTGATGCCTTAAATTATTTCTTTATATCATGTATCATTGAATACTTTGTGCCTGCAACAACTATGTAGTCTTCATCAATCCTTAGATTGATCAACCACTCTTCCAGTAGCCTTAGTTCTTCATCATGATCTCTCAACATTATCTTTGAATTATTATGTTTAATTCCTTCCCTCTGTTTTTGGTTGCCTTCATTTGTTGCATACAGTCACCAATGATTAATTTCCAATCCATGAGACTTTTGGGTCTCATCTGGCATCATCTCCTTATGTTTGTCTCAGCACTTCATAAGCATCTTCTTCCTCATTTACAAGTTGTGTATAGTCTTCTCCATGACTATTTTTATGAGATAACAATATCTCATCTTTCTTCATAACAAAATTATGATTTTTTTCTAGGCCTTTAGAAATCATATCTCTCCCTTCAACAATATTTATGATTGTTCTAGATGATTGTTCAGCTTCATCCTTTGCACAACCTATAAACACACACACAAATCATTAGTTTTAAAAACATAATATTCCATGATCTCATTTGATATCTCTGACATCATCCCCACATGATCTTCTGAATTTTCTTGACAATTCATGAGACTCTCAACAGGTCTCCCTTCAGCATCTCCATCATCATCCTCTCCAAGGAATGATCCTTTCTTTGGTTCACAGAAGTGAACTCATTCTTCCATCATTGTCCTCTGTCTAAACTCAACTTCTCTGAGTTTCTCTTCCTTCAATGAAGCATTCAACATGTGCATCAATTTATTCATAGACAAGTGCACAATATCCCACGTAACCTTCTTCTTCACATTCCAACCCCATCTCTAGTCTCCATTGATTTCTTGTAGTAGCTTCAAAATTATACTGATTCTTTCCTTAACCTCAATAAATTCTCTGTCAAACTCATTTTGGTTCATCTTTTTTCCAAATTCTTTGGCATCCTCTCTCCTCTTGTTGTGTCTTTTCTATGAACCTCTGGTGTGACCATCAATAGTCATCTCCATATTCTCCCTTGTGAACTTCTCCTAGTTCACTGTGAATTGCATCAAGCCTTTTTTGTAGCATGTCTCTGCATCTTTCCACTTAATACATCATCATGCTTTACTTGAGCCTAACCTCCTAGTATTATTTTGGTTCTCTCCTCTGAAACCTTCTGAGCACTCTTTCTCTTCTTTAGCTTCTACACATACTCACACTTTTCTGAGAAATTTTCTTATCTTCTTCACTTCCAATTCTCTGTTGGAAGTATTTACAACATCCTTTGTTGCAAGGGTTTTCCACAAGCTTCTTCACCTGAAATCTTCACTTTATTCCTCTTCCTTTGCCACGGCTCTACTAGTTGCACTGGTTGCTTCCATTCTTTTTGTTGCTACTTGCAAACATAATATGTTTTAACCAGTTTAATCATAACTCATTAAACCAATACATGTAAGATTTGTTCAAAGATCTTGTTTCTTCAACATCTTCTCCAAATCCTGCTTCTTGGTTGGGATGGCTTGAAATCTACAATAATCCACTTAAGGAAATCTAATTCCTTTTTATGTTTGTCTGCACAATTCTCTTTCATTGTATCCTTTACAGAATTCCAAAGAGCACTTAATTTCTCTGATTCCAATTGATAGCGACCCACCAGGTCAGTTTCCCATAGTTACAGAGTTATAAGTAAACTTTGCTATAACTCCAAGCTTGAGCTACTCTCAAATTTGTATATACAGGCCCAAAAATCCTCTATTAACAGAGTCTGGAATGTTTTTTTCTCGCACCGGTCTATATACAACACTCAAATATGGGCACTTATCCTTCTTGTGACCAACTATTGGAACCATGTGCTTAAACCTGAGCACTTTTATTTTCTAGTTCTAAGCCCCTTCCTGTCCTCACAACCATATGTTGTGATCTGGTGCTTATTTCCTTAAGCACGTAAACCTTAGCGCTAGATTCTAGCACTCTCGTTTCATGTGACCAATGGCTATAACCTTCATCTAAGCTTCATGGATGTACACATTCAATCTGGATCGTTGATCTATGCTCTTTAACGGCTGACTACCACATATAGAGTTACCAAGACGTCATGACTTTTTAGCACTTCCCAACTACTATAACTCCCAAAGGTCGTGTTCTTCAATGATTTGGACCGTTGATCCCGTTGGCAATCAATAATTATGATCTTTTCCTCTACAATATCGTTCAATGATGGATCACCATGGATCTAGATCACGGATCCCATATGGACCGTTGATTCTCCTTTAATTATGTTTCAACTCACGACGTGGGCCACCATGGAACTTTGATCAGTCTGGAACCTTGCTTCCACGTGTCATCCCCGGAATGGGGCTCTGACGTCAGCTTGATGTATCTTGGTATTGATGGGGGTCGTCAATCTATAGACTCAAGATTTAATCTTCATCATTGACCTGGATTCAAAGGTTGGCCACAGAAACCATGTATCGTGGGACCTAGTCTCCATGTGTCACTTCCTAAATGGAAGTTCTTACGTCAACATGATGTTTCTCATCATCGGGACCTCGAGACTTTTAGCATTTCTCATCAACCAAAAAAACTCACGCGGTTCAAGATGCACGATGATATGGACCATTGATCCTGCTAGCGATCAACGCTCATGATTTCAGCATCTATAAGTCTAGGCTATGGATTTTGGATCATCAATCTGGTAACTTTGTCCCAGATCTAATTTGATTTGGTGATCTCTTCTAGACATGGATTGTTCACCTTTCCTTTAACTTCCTCGCACCTTCTAAACCCAGATACATTGTCATATGTCGATCTGCCTTTGGATTTGACAGACAGATCTTTTCCTGTCACCAGATTGTTGGGACTTTTGCAGCCTCGAACACCTTAAAACCTTCGATGCCCATGGTTTGCTATAACAAGAACTGTCGATCTGAATCTGGATCAAACGATCAGGATTCTTTGATTACATGCAGTGAGGACTTTACTATGATCTCAATCCAACAGTCAGGACTTAACTTGACCTTGATCCAATGGTTGTTGTTTATCGATGCTTACCTTGCACGTAGAAAAGTCTTCGACCTATGTTCATCCACAAATACAAACAACTCTTTGATTAGGATCATCGATCTCTTCGATGATTGATTGTGATCTGAACTTGTACAACATTGGTTAGAGAAAAATTTAACACACAAAGGATCCCATATGGATTCAATAATTCATCACATCACCCGAATGATATAAAAAAACACCATATAAACACACAAAGATTCTATAAATGAATATGTACACAATTACATAAGGCCTTCTCACCTTCTCTTGGCTTGATTTACATTTAATTGACCTTTGTTCAGCCTCTTACACACTCAATTACCCTTTCTCACTATGTCTCTACACACCTTCTTAATTAATCTCTTAATTCCCGAAGGCTTACAAAATATACAACACAGGGCTGAAACCTGAATTTGTTTCAGATCCTACTTAGACTCCACAAATTTTTCAAGGATCTCTTAGATCCACAATATCCTCAAGAAATCACTCTAGAATCTCTTCTAGACCTCACAACTCTCAAGATCTGCTATCATAGGCATATTCACTTACATTTAACCAAACTCAATTAAACAAACCCTATCCTATGCATTCCTTCTAGAATTTCAATAAAACATAAGAAATTACAATAATAACAAGTTAGGGAATCAACTCCCTTAGTAAATTCATAGAACCCCTAGGTCTGTTCAACAACGTAGATTTTGGAGAAAAACAATCTTTTGCATCAAATTGAAACTCTTTAAATTAAGACAAACTTATCCTAAATATTGCCTCAATATGAGGCCAAATAAAACCTCAAACTTAGAAGCTAGGACAAAAAATAAAATGCAAGTTCAAAAATTTATGCATTTATCAACACTTTAGGTTAAAACAGCAATAATACATTGGTTCACATTCAAATTTAATAGAAAAGTAGAGAATTGATTAATATAGTCCCTGCAACCTAAAAGGTAGGGGCTAATTAGAATGTGTATCTTTACTTACTCCTATGGAGAGTATGGAAGAGACTATGGATGTAAAAAAACACATTACTATGATGTAAAGAGCCTTTATACTATGATGTTTTAAGATGGTTTGATGCTCTTAAATTTAATGAGGATCAACAAGAGATATTGGAGGCATAGATCTTCTTTGATTGGACATAACGTTGTTGTTTATTAATAGACATTTTTTTCTAATTTAAATATACATAACAATTATTAATGCATTAGCCTTCCCTAGACTATCTAATTGGGTCCATCAATTTATTCACTTTTGAAATGTAAATAAAGACTTTGTTTTGCATAGATCATCAATCTTTTCTTTTTTAGCTCCATCTATCTATTTTTTTCAAAAGGTAAGGAAAGAGCCTTGAATTAGCACATATTTTGCTTTTGTTAGGACCATCAATATAGGGTTCTTTTTAGCTCTTTCATTCCTTACAATAACAAGGGTTTATTTATATGGTCAACTAAATTATTATTTTACTTTTAAAAGTTAAAAGTTGATATTTGTTTACTATATAACATGAATACGATCATTGGAATCTTTTTAGCTCTTCCATTTCTTAGTATAATAAGTATCTATTCATTTCGCCCATTAAATTATTATTTTATTAAGTTAAAAAGTTAATATTTATTTATTATTTGATATGAGTAAATTAAATGTAATTTTTTATTTTTAATAGATAATGTTTATTTATTTATTATTTAATTATAAGATTTAATTTTTTTTTAATTTATTAATTAAGCATAAATTATATATAAATATAATATTCTCCAGGGGTATAGATTAGTTGATGATAGAGTGTATTGTTAAGGTACTCTTTGTGACGTTGTTGATTTAAATCTCACTTAATCTCTGTGTCATACTTGGAGGATGTACAGTGCACCTGAAAATTATTGGTATAGATCAGTTGACGACAGAATGTATTGTTAAGGCACTCCTTGTGACGTTGTTGATTTAAACCTCACTTAATCTCTGTATCATACTTAGAGGATGTGCACTGCACCTGAAGATTATTAATAAAATTATATAATAACTCAAATCTAAATATATATACAGTTTATTCTATATACAAATTCATAGAATAAAAAATGTTGGGTTGTATGTTGTATATCTAGAGGGAATACCATCTTATGTATTAGTTAGGTTATAATACCAACGTGACACATTGATGTCAATCAAACTTCTATTTTGGTGTTACACTGTGTGTGCAAGGTTGTCATACCACATTGTCAAGCATGATCGTATCCCCATTGGATAAATCCTTTATTGTTTAAAGGAATGATAAACTATATCTATCCTCCCATAATTCATGAAATATGTTTTAGAGAAACATATTTAAATAGAAACTTTTGAAGAATATTTATTCTCTCAAATTCTACGACTTGTATTTGATTTTTTAAAACTATGTATAATTAGACCAAAATAGAAAGGAAACCTTAACAAATACTTTATCACTATCGACTCTAATTTTATAAACGAAAGAAACCCTATAACAATCATCCTTCAATTTTTACCATACAAAAAAATGTAGTGTTTTCTCAAATGAATTTAAGTAATTTTAAAATTTTAAAAGAGTATGATTAAATTTGCGTTGAATTTAATGTAGAGTGCAATTTTTTATTCACATAAAATAATAATGTTTATAGAAAGAAAAAAACCTATTATTAAATTGATATATCTCAGAATAATTAAGTATTGAGAGAGATAAAAAATCAAATGCAATTTTTTTCATTATTTAAAATATGCAAAGTTAAAATGAATATTTTTTTCAACAAAAACTCTGTAGAAAACCTTCTAAGTACCTTCCCATGATCCATGGATGGTAATGGGATAAACCATCAATCTTGATTATGGAGCGTGACCCTAAGGGGATCAAAAAAGTTGAAGTTGTGACCTCCCCTACTTAATTGTTGAAACAAATCTATGTTAGTTTATTTTTCGAATTTATTTGTAAGGTTGGTTCTTTTTTCCACATTAGAGATTGAATATTATTTATTTTCAATTTTAGTTTAGACATTATATTCTACACATCTCATCCACCTCAATATGTAAGAACACCTCTCTCTTCTCACTAAACACACACACACACACATAATTGTTTTCGTGAAATAAATCATTATATTTGATATATCATGTATGAAATCAGAATATACATTGAACAGCCTTAGAAGGCGTTATCAAATGTACTTATGACATAAGTACAACATCATCTCAACTTCTTCAATCCTAAAACTACTTTAAATACACTCATTCTTGGTTCCAAAAAGGCAACCTTTACAAATCAAAATGAACTTATGTGGTTTATTCCATTAGCAAAACATCAAAAAAATAACATATATCACAACTCTTCTATCAACTTTTGGAATTAATAAAGCGAACTATCCAGGACAAAATTTAGGTACCTCCTCTAAATTCATGTACAGATAGGAGCCCCCCCTACAAAGACAAAACTTCTTTAGATAATTGATCAAATATAGTATTGAATTCTTTGTATATAGGAACAAAAGAAATATCATTGAAACATTGTTTTACCTCCGAAATCGTATTCATTATTGGACCTCAAAAATTATTATCAATTTCATATTTACTATTAGCCTAGTCCATTAGGATTTTAGAATCTCTAAAGACCTACAATTGTTTCAGACTCTTTTTTTCTATTATCTTCAACAAAATCTATAGAGCATAAAACTCAGCTCTATTTTGAGTTCATTGCATCCACCATACTTCAATGAGTAAATAATGGGATGCCTCAAAAAGAAGAATGGCCCCAATTCCACATAAGCCGGAAGCACCTTGACAGGCTCCATTGAAGAAAAAAAAACATGTTTTTGCATGATCTATACAAGGTTCTTTTCAAACTATCTAAGTGTTTCGTACCTTAGATCGAAAAATATAATTTATAAGATAAACTCTTAAATTCAACAATATAAATCAAAGCATTCACTAATGTGTCTATTGGATGTAGCTTGGGTGGTTGGGAGGAATGGTTGTTACCCTCTGATCCGGGATCTTTTCATCAATGTCACTTATTAAAGAATTGTATTAAATGAGTATAAACTAAAATGCACCATAAAGAAGGAAAGACCATAAAGAAGGAAAGCTCAATGATAAAGAGACATAAGCATCAGATCTAAACACAGAAACTTGATAACAGAGTTCATCCCCGGTGGACTACGTCTCTGGGTCATGCTATCAAATGGGTAGGCCTTTTTATTAACTCAGAAAAATAATTTGGCAAAATACATAAGTATACCTCATTCTGGAGTTAATTGCAGAAGCTTTGCTTAGATCAGAAAACAAACATCACCACTAAATTCGTGGTGTCGAATTACCCAAAAATGATTGTCTCCACGTCTCGATTTGAGTCTGGCACTTTTAGGCCCAAGAGAAATTATGTCTCGGTTTTTGTGCCTGCAACCCGCAATAAATTAACAAAATCTATCTCGAAATGTGTGACTGACCGTACAATCGCATGCCCTGGTCCTTCCCCCCATGCACTAGCAGAAATCAAAATTTAAATTAAAAAGGTGGGCGGATTAACCAATGGGACCGTTTGGTCCAACGGTTGGCGGAGGCAATTTAAAGAGTGTTTGTTGGGGAGGTCCTGGGGTCAAACTCGTGGGCCTCCCCTTTTAATACATTGTTATATATATATATATATATTCCCAACATATAAACCATGGAATCCTTGCTAACTCTCGCAATGGCGTTAGATTTGGTGGTAAGTGGTTTCAACCGACCAGATATGGCAGGATAATTATTAAAATATGGTAGATTGGGGGTTGGCGTCGGCCAACCCTGCATTTTTTTGTTTTTAAAGTTTGGTTGTTGGACCTCACTGTGCATTTTCCCACTGCCACGTGGAAGCCCATGACTGGGCCACGTGGTGGCCTTTCTGTGGCGCACGTCACCACACTGCATGGTCATGCCACATCATCCTTGTCACATCAGCTTGCCATGTCACATGTCGGGTGGTTGTACGAATTACCACGTGGTTGTATGGACTTCCACGTGGCACTTTTCAATTGGTCCATGGACTGACCGAAAAACACCAAAAATGAGTGACACGTGGCAGCCTCTGGTTTTGCCACACCATCATGTTGAAGTCATCAAGACATGTGTTTCCCTATGTGTGTGCCACATACCCTATATAGACACTGACATCATTCGTATTGATGATGATGTCATCAGTACGGATGTTGACTCATCCTTGTTGACTGTGCTAGGTTGACCAAAACTTTGACCACGAATATCTTTTGATCTGTAACTCTGTTTGATGAGCCATTTACGTCGTTGGAAATCTTATGATAAGCTCTTCGCGATGATGCCAATTTCACTGAGTTTTGAGGACTTTGAATTTTTTCCTTTTCTTTGTCTATTGAGGCCATTCTGAAGCTTCACGAGGTGCTTCTAGGAATTCTGAGTTATCCTTAGACTTCTTTGGATCCTTTTTGGATCACGCCTCCCCACTGAGAGATTTTTGGACCACCAAAATATTTCATCAATCAACAGATAAGTGAGGGAAGATTTCCCTCACCTTGTCCTTCTCAATCCACTTTGCTTTTCTTGGATGCATGCCCTTTAAGCCCACTCAAAGATAATCAACATCACCCCTGCGTGAATTCCTTGTCCTTCTGTCCAAGATGATATCTTCCTTCAAGTCATCCAAGTACTCAGGAGAAAATTCATCAACTGAAGGTATCGAAACTTCCTCACCCTGATCCATGATCATGGG
>CBVK0100635192.1:0-11425 GCA_900067695.1 Picea abies | reverse complement strand
CAAAGAGTTTTAAAAGAAGCATAATTGTTTAAGCTCTGTAACAACTGATTCACCCCCCCCTCTCAGTTGTCCAACAACACTGACTTGTAACTCTTCCACAACCTTCAACATCCCGGTACCAACATTTTCCCCAAATTTTCCTTAGCCTCGTGGGATTAATACCCCATGTCACACGGGGCCTCACGTGACGTCACTTAGGAAACCTTCAAGGGTGCCTCACGTGACACCCTCAATATGACCTACGAGGTTCGACTAAATTAAAGTTACACATATATCCTAGCACTTTGTAGCTCCAAAACGTTTTGTCTTTCCTCGCACTTTCTTTGTTGCCTCAGACTTTCCGTCGGATTCTCCAATAGACCAAAATATTAGACCATAATATTCACAAGATATATATTCAATGTAAGTGTGTGCATAAAATGAATGTATCATGATGTGTATTTATAATTTTTCATATTAACCTATTTCCTTAATCTTAGGGATTCTAGTACTTTCTTGTCACAACGACTTTACACATTCATTAATTGACTTGTAACTACTTAGGGTCATCTTGACCATTGTTTGGGGCTTATAACTTCACAAGGCCATATCTCTCTAACTGCGAGGAACTACGTGGCATACCACCTATCACTAGAAATGGAATGATGAGGACTATCCATCTATGAGTGTCTTACTTGCATTTAAAATGTCCTTCATGTCCATATTTATCAACCAAATTCAGGTAGTGGCATACCACCTATCACTAGAAATGGAATGATGAGGACTATCCATCTATGAGTGTCTTACTTGCATTTAAAATGTCCTTCATGTCCATATTTATCAACCAAATTCAGGTACCGTAACCACTTCTCTATGGATTCATGTAGACTTCGTCAAATGAACCCATCAGATATATTGAAATCAACCACTCCATCAATGAAAAATAACTCACCATCCATATCAACCATATATATAGGGCTTCTATATCTTCAAGGGTTGATATAAATATCCAAGGGTTGACATCAATGACAACCAACTATCCAAACCAAGTATCCAACAATATCCCCCTTTGGCATTGATAGAAACACCAACATTGATGGCAACATAGATGGAAACACTTATGCCCCAACACTCATGCTCTCTCTATGACCATTTCTCGTCATCATTGTTTCTCACTCTTCCCCTTTGACATCAATGGAAAAGAGTGTCTCACCTTGGGGATGATCCCCCTTTCTTCATTTATATGTTCTCTCTCTTTGTTTCCATGCTTTTTTTCTTTCGCAAGTTTATCTCCTCATGTTCGTCTTCTCTTGTGACTTCCTTTGAATGTATACCTTCTATGACTTCATGTGCTTGACTCTTCTAATATTTCTCTTTCTCTCCCTTTGGCATCATGGGAAAAAGGATAACTCCCCCTATTGGTATGTTACCCCCAGCCTATATGCTTTAATCTTCCTTTCTGAATATCTTGATGATTTCTCTTCCCTTGAATTCTATGCAAGATGTCATGTACATCAACATAGGGATACTTGTAAGTGTTTCATTTCCTCTCTTCCAGTTCTTGATAATTGTCCATGGGTGCTTCCTATTGTAACTATCTGACATATATTAAAAAAATTCATTACTTTATTTCATCATTCACTCGTTATGTTCACTTGACCATACAATTCAATGATTTTCTTCTGATCATTTATCTTTTACTGACTATTTATCTTTCCCTATTATGTTGTTCCTTTTACTGCTTGCCTTTTTGTGACCAACCGATTCCAGCTAATTCCAATTTTAGATGCATTGTTATGTATCTTCTTTGACCCATGTTATTTGTACCTTCTAAGTAGCCATATATTTCCATATGTCATAAGTTGTCCATAACTTCTATGCATCTTCTATGACTCATGTTTTTTGTACCTACTAAATATCCATCTCTATCCATATTACACAAAGTTTCCATACCTTTGTTATTCAATTGTCCACAATTCTAACCCATCTATCACTGCACTATCATGAAGGCTTCATCACTGCAGCTGATCATAACATATTCTTGTTTCTTCAAAATGAATCACATGTTTCTACTAGTCTTCTCTATCTGCAAATCAACCTTTTCATGTCTAGAAGAACCTGTGCTGAAGATATCCCTTCCTGAATACATACATGGAATACAATCACAAAATTTTTCATGTGTAGCTGCCAATGGATAAATGTGTGGGAACACTACTTCTTAACTGATCAATTTGTTATTCTATACTTCATTTTTCATGTGTAGCTGCCAATGGATACATGTGTGGGAACACTACTTCTTAACTGATCAATTTGTTATTCTATACTTCTTCTATCTAAATGCTCTGGATTTGTCTTTGTAAACACCTCAACCTGCTCAAGGTGTGGTTCTATGTTCTCTATTAGCTATTGCACTGACTCCCCTTGTTCAATATTCATATTTATTGGGAGTATTCAAGCTAGGTGGCTTAGAAAAATACATGCTATGATGTAGAGTAATATTCCACTTTATATGTGGAATCATCATCTTTTCTAACTCTAACTTCTTCCTTTCTTCCTATGGATTGATCTTGCACTACAATTCTTTAAAGCACAATCTCTTAGGCCTATTATTTATTCACTTGTTCTGGTTTTCTTTCTCACATTACTACAAATCTTGTGATCTTTGGGACCTAGTCTTTATTCACCTGTTCTTCTTGTTTTTCATTTCTTCTCTAAATATTCATGTATCTGACATCTTCCTTTTTGCGTGTAGATTTTTATTGATCTTGTACTATTTCCAATCCTGAGAGTATGACTTCTTGGTATCCTATATCAATGTTCCTTTTCATAGAAGTATCAATCATGCTTCCACAATAACGAGCTATGTGACCATAATTGTGGCATTTGTAACATTCAATGTTATGTGGGGAAACATAAGGATTTCTTACTTGAACATATATTCCATAAGCCTTGCAATCTACAACTTTATGTACAAAGTTAGTACGATAAAAAAAATGACCATAAAGAAATTTACATAACTGGGAGTGAATGATCTTCTTTGTGGTATATTCCTTCTGAATTACTACCTTGGATGATCATGATCATGATTGAAGCTTCTTGTGGATGAAATGTGGAGGGTCTTCCTGAAGATGTATCTCTATTATTTTTCTTTGATTTTGGATGACCATGATTCCTTCCTTTGAGTACTTCTACATAACTCTTACTCTTTTCCTCATTCTTCTTTTCTAAAAACTTGGAGTGCTTGTCTTCAAAATTTTCTATGAACGATGTGGATGTTTTTGTCTCTTCAACATTCTTGTTGAGCTTGACAATTTTGGCTCTCAATGTGACAACTTCTTCTTCAATCTTCTCAACCTCTTCTTCTTTCTTCATAATTTGAATCTTCATGACTTCTTCTGTTATCTTTGCTTCTTCAAGGGTATGATTTAATTTTCAAGTCTTCTCTCTTGTTGACTGAATTCTGCTTCAAGCTTATTTAAGTCTTCAGTTATTTCCTTAAGATGATCTGTCAAAATATTTTCTCTTTTCTCTACTTCCTTTCTTTTGACTTCCAAACATTTCTTATATTCCATTGCTTCCTTTCTTAGTGCTGCTATTTCGACTTCCAAACACTACTTCTCTTCCATCAAAATTTTGTATGTTTCTTCAATCATTCTAGCTTCTTCTAGCCGAGATTTCAATTTCACTATGAAATATTGGGATTCTTCGAAAATTTCTTGATAATTCTTCTTGAATAATTTTTCCTCAAGAGACTTGATATACTTCCTTTATTTTTTCAATTTGTCTAAAGCATTTATTAACTCTACTTCAAGGTCTACTATGCCTTCTTCACAATCTTCTTCTTCTCAATATTTCTAACATGATGAGCATATTTTTTCTTGTTTTGTGTCTTCACTTTATTTAATATTATCTGGCTTTGTGGTAGAATGGGAGTCCTATGAGTAGAAATTATGTGGCTTATCCCAAATTTATTTGGATAATGAACATTGCCCCACTTTGAATTTTACCAAATCAAGTAATCCTTCAATGATGAAATCCATTGCAATTTTGTTGTTCCTTTTCAATTCTTTCTTAGCTGCAGTATTTGGCTTCCTTGAAATGGTGTATCCTGTAACAAATGAGTACCAAACATCATACCATTGTGCCTGTAAAAAAAATTGCATTACGTTGCTCCACATCTCATACTTCAAACCATTTTGACCATCAAATTGTGGTATTCCATTTCTAAACAAATTTTTGCTCTCCATGATCTTCCTTCCAGTGTTTAAATTGCTTTCTTGAAGAATGTGATCTGATGCCAATTGTTGGAATAATGATAGTTGGGGTTGAATCAATATGAGTACTTTTACCACTTTTAACCACAATATATAAATTCAACTTTATCAACAATACATCATCAATGTATTGTTAATATATTATGACCATATAAACATAAGCAACATCACAAAAATATCATATGAAATACACAGCACACCATAATTTAAGTGGAAACCCAAATGAAAGAAAACCACATAATTATTTCCTATATATCAAAAGAATATGTTCATTGGAAGCACCAACTTCCCAATTCTCCAACACCAAGTGGAAGGAGGAACCAACCCCCTGATCCACAGGATCCAACCTGAAGGAAGTTACAACTCCATGAATTCTCTAGATCCAACTAGAAGGAGGATACAACCCCATGATTCTCAAGCTCCAACCTGAAGGAATCTCCAAATCCCTATGTTCTCCAGAACCAACCATAAGGAGGCTACAACCCCCTTTCCTTGCCCTGTCCTACTACCCTAAAACATAAATGTAGACCAACTATCACTACCATAATCACTGCCCCTATCACTACCACTGTCACTATATTCAACCTATCACTGTCAACCTGTTACTATCAACCTGTCACATCAACTTGTCCAACTTGTCACTGTCACCAATGATCAACCATATCCTCTTACATGGATCATATACCAAGGACACCTCTCAACTATATGTCCAACATCACTAGCACATGCCTCTACCAAGCATGTACCAAACCATCAACCTGTACCATAACAAGTGCATCAACCATGCACCAACACTTGTACCAAACCATGCATCAACCATGCACCAACACCTGTACCAAACCATGCATCAACCATGCACCACAACTGTACTAATCTGTGCATCAACCATGCACCAACATCTCTACCAAACCATTCATGAACCATGAACCATAACATACACCATATGCCTCAACCATGAACCATGTACATCCATACCATACCAAGTATCAATCATGTACCATACCATGTATCAGCCATGTACATCAATAATATACATCAACACCTATACCATACCATGTACCAAAAATATATCTCGACCATATACCATTCCATACACCATGTACCATAGGACATATCAAGAAAGTACTATCAATGGTGTACCTCAACCAAATACCAACATCATGAAGAGATGTATCTCATACATGTGCTTCCATATACCAAGTGTATTCCTCAATAATGTATCAATATCAATGACAACCATACACCATGTGCCAATGCATCAAGACTATACCAAGAATGAGCCTCAAGCATATAACATCATCACCATGTAACCAAACCAAATACCAAGATACCAATACAACCAAGATGTATTGTTGGCCCTTGGTCATATAAGGAAGTGAAGACTAAGGAATAAAGGTGAAGTACGAACTGTGCGGAAGGAACATAAACTGAGGATGGGTCGAAGTGGTTAAAGGAGAAGAAATGAAGGAGTGAAGTAAAGGAAAAGATAGCTGTTGGAAAAGAAGATGAAGGAAGATAAAGAAGTAAAGAAGAGGGATCATGGACAACTCAAAAAGTGGAAAAGGACATCAACGAGGGATTTAGAGCACCATGCAGAAAATAAGGAAGGACAGGCTAACGAAGCCCATAAAACATGGGTCAAGTGGACCTAAGTTTTTGGAATCTAGGATTTGGAACTAGGGTTTTGATACCTAGATTGTAGTCATGTAATGTATAAATAAAGGTTTAGAAGAGTTGGGAGGGTTGGTTCATTATTTATTAATGTCCTAGGGTTTTGATACCTAGATTGTAGTCATGTAATGTATAAATAAAGGTTTAGAAGAGTTGGGAGGGTTGGTTCATTATTTATTAATGTCGGATTGTTGTTAATTGTTTATTGCTATTGAGAGAAATATTGAGACTGTATTGTAATATCTTCAGCTGGGTACGAAGATCAACCCCACAGATGGGTGTGCAGGGAGGGAAGAGAAAGAGAGAAAGAGATCTGCAACTAAGTGCACAGATAGAAATGTATGTTTTCATATAATATATCAAGAAACATAGTTCTATGGACATAGCCCTAGGGAGAGGGTGAACCACGTATATCTCGTTGTTCATTGTGGTTGATGTTGTGCATTTGTTATCTGTTATGATGTTATTGTAGTGTTGTGTTAGATCAAAGATATAACTTGTGAAATAAGCTTAAGAGTGGTAAATAATATCTCGATTGCTGTGTGTTGTCATCCTAGATCCACTTTTCATTTCCTTTGGTTGTAGACACTTGTGTCCTACACCCCCCTATTGCTACTTCGGGTGAGACTGAATCTTCTTCGCAGGTGTTGCCAAAAGGGACAATACTTAGGACCTGTTGGTGCACTCTTAGAGTTGAACCCTGGGTCTGCCCCTGTGCCAACAAATGGTTCCATTCTTAGGACTAAGATATTCTTAAGGGAATGTCAAGGTGGTTTCCATTGAAGACAAAAATTAGGAAGTGGATAGAGGAACAAGAAAAGGACTTCGTCGAAGCCCACAAGAAGAACCCTAGAATTAGCACAGAAGACTGGTTGGGGAGGTACATCTTTACCGACATACACGATATTTTCTTTGAAGGACTTTATAATGAGTTATACGAGTTGTTAGCTAGACTAGAAGATACCTAGTTTGAGATAAGATCTAGATCACTTGTGGTTTGGACAACAATGTTGATCAAGAATGTCAAGAGAGTTGATAATGTTGTGTCTAGAGCAGTGGATCTCTGGTTTGATAACACGATTGGAGGGTACATTACTGAGTTTTCTATTGACAGATTCAAATCGTATAGTCAAGAAAATAGGTACTTCTTTAAGGGACCTAGATGAAAGTTCCTACACTTTTTAAAGATGAGGATTAAGATGCTATTGCATGATAAGAATATCCTGAATATACAATGAAGCTAATGTTCAAGAATTCAGACATCGATAGTGACACAGAGGCTGGACTCATGCATAGTGGGAGACCATTCAGAGAGGTTCCTCTTTTGAACCTACTTAAGAAAAACTACGGAGACGAGGGATTCTATAATGGAGAAGAAGCAGATCTAACAGATGAAGAGTACTCAGAATCTGAAAGAATAGAGGAAGTACAGACTGAAAAACTTCATTGAGGAGAGATAGAGACTTTAGGAACTGTGCCTACTGTCGAAGTAAGTACTATTACTCCTCCTATTGTTTTAGAAACATTAATTAACCAGAGTAACCAGAGTAGTCAGAGCCATTAGAGTATTGTTACAAGCATTTTAGCACATACTCAAAAGAGAAACCAAGGAAGATATATGGTATATGAAATGAGGCTACCTATATTTAGAGGAGATGGATCTGAAGATATTGACCAAAACTGTTCTTATGCGAAGATGTATGGAGCATCAAGAAAGTAACTAATGAAGTTGTTAAGAGAACTCAATTTAGTATTACCTCGAGGGATCATGCTCTGAACTAGTATATGAAGTTTTCTTCAGGACCTGGACAACATAAACTGTTGAATGACATTAAGATTACATTGAGTGAAGAATTCAAGAAACCTAAGTCTGAGTGACAATGCATTACATAGCTGAAAGAGATCAAGTAGAAGGTCACTAAACCTATTTGGGAGTTTGATTAGATATTTAAGAATCTGACAGGTCGTTTGAGTTTTTAGATCCCGGATGAATAGACTAAAGAATGGTTCATCACTTCTCTCTTGCCACACATCAAATTACCTTTGATGCAACAGAAGGTTGCTTCGTAGGATGAAGCATTGGAGATCGCCATGAAACTAGAAGCAACCCTTGTAGGAGAATCCATTCCAATTATGAGTCAGATTTTGAATCAGGTAACTAGTTTATCTTTACAAGTCGAAGATATGAAGAAAGATAAAGGAAAAGAGAAAAGAAAATATATCTGGTGTATCAGATGTAAATTCGAGGGATGTTGTCATGAGTTTGATTAGACCAGGGTCCTTCTCAGGTTACCAGTAAAAGGTACCATGTAGTCTAGAGTGATGTCATTTTCATCTCCTTCAAAGAAAAGAAGACTCACCCGAAGCGCTGCTGAGACATATAGATAAGGAAGGCTAGGGAAAATACTTAAGAGGATCCATAGAACCTTCAAAACTCATTCTTGATCTTGTGCAAGAGACATGAACAAATATGAAACATATATGTGCACAAATCAAACCTACTTACATTGCGATAAAGCATTTAAACGTAGAACCATCAAATAGAACTCATAAGCCATAAGGAAACACTGTAATTCATAAGTAAACATACAAAGACACAACATATTTGAAAATTTAGGTCCTTATTCATATTGTCTTTAGGATTTTTCTTTGATTATAGACTCAGAATTACATAGTATGGCACTGTACAAACTCTTGGCTCTAGACTTATGTCACAGAGCTCTAATTCTCCAACTAATAGATCCAATTCATTGCAAACTCAAGACTTGACTTCCCTCGACTTACAACAATCATCAACACCTAATCCCAACCTAACCAACTTTGACAAACCCAACCCTTTTACACTTATGTTTAGACCTATATATAGTTGGGTTGTGTCTTCCTTCTCATCTTGCGCACATTCTTGTTCTGTTGTAACCATTTGTTGCTTAGCTGGCATTGTGCTAACTTTCACAACTGCTTTTTGTTTCTCTTTCTCCCAGACTCTGATGAAGTTTTTGCAAATCATGCTCAGTCAAAAATTGCGCAATTCCTTATCCCAAAAATGAAGGGCCCAACACACTCCGACCACAATCCTTGACTCACCCTCAAGTCAAGTGCTTGGTTCTTTCACATTCTCCAGGAGCATCTGTTGTTTTCCTTTTTCTGTCTTTTCTTCTTCTTTGGGATATTCTGTTTGTGATTTTTCTTCCGTTACCTCCTCAAATGAAGGTCCCAACTCTAGTACCAAATCTAAGGCTCAGTGCTTTACTCCTTGAAAGCTTCCAACTTTGTCCTGCCATTTCTGGGCAAGCAGTGATGCCTCAGCAAGAAACTGTTGGGTCGTCTCTTTGCTATAGTCCTTTGTCTTGGCCGCAACCAATGAGTTCCACTAAGAATCTAATGTTGCATCAAATTGATGCATTTCCATGTAGTCTGTCTGAATTACAATTCAAAAGTTGCCCAACTCTTTCTTCTCTATTGACTGTGCCTCATAGAGTTTATTTAGTTCATTATCGGCCTATTGAATTTGATAGAACTTATGTTGTTTCTCCATGGGGTCTATTGTGGCCGCAACTTCTTCATTCAACACTTGGATCCTTGTGCGCACATCCTCCAAGACTTGGTTTCGTCGAGCCATGATGCCCATCCAGTCGTTGAATTCCATGAATGTTTTGGTGCATTCCGCTGTGTGCTTGTGCATTGTTGCTCGGGCATCGTTACCTTGCAATATTATCTTCTGCATATGTTTCTGCAGTTGTTGACACTGTTTCTCTGCTTTTTGCTAGACTTGTTGTATCTTTTCTTGCAACTACTCAGTGCAAGTAGCAAGTTGTGTCCATGCTTCTTGTAGAAGCTCGATCTATTTCTCTAGCTCGCCTACCTCGTTGTATTCGGGTAGGTTGGGCGCAACCTTTTGAATCTCCAGCTAGGATTCAACAAGTTTTTACTACACTTTTTCTAGTTTGTGATGGACTTGGATTTTGTCATGTGCTTCCTGCATTCTACATGTTTGCGCAACGAACTCTTCCTTCCTTGCAACCTCGACAGATCTCTCTACCTCCTAGAGCCTTTGATCTAATTGGTCAGTTGATGCTCTGATCAATACAAATAATTGCGCCACTGGCCACTGTAGAAGGTCGATGGATGAAGGAGCTGTGTTGGTGGGTGCTCGTGTTTGCAGTGGAAGTCCACTGGCCATTGAATGGTCTGAGTGGGTTTCTACCTCCTCCTCCATTGGTGGTATTGGTGCGATCCTCAGCCTTAGATTTGTGGGAAAAAGAGTCAGAACCTTTGTTCTGGCTATGCAAAGTTGCATCAAATCTGTGCATTGTTGAGTGTTCTGGAGAACCCACTCCATTTTTTCTCGCACGGCTATCATATCCTACCCAGTTTTTTATTCTGGTTCATTGTGAGAATCTGGTATCTCCAGATATTTTGGTGCTTCTGCTTCATGCGCTGTGATTTCTTGGGCACCCTCACCCTTTTCTAGCGAGGTGATTTGCTGGTTGTTGTCAACTTCTGGATCCTCTCTAGCTCGAGTGTCTTTTTCTTGTGCTGAAGACTCAGGATGTTGTTCCTGGGTGTCTGGATTTGGATTTTTCAATGTCATGCTTAGATCTAAGGCTTTATGGTTGAGACCAGAAAATTCTGACCTTGGCTTGGGTGATTCTCTGGTTATTTATGGGAGTCATCGCTCCACTATCTCTGGCTGATCAAGCTGCATCATCTCTGGGGTTGTGTTCTAATGTGGACTGGTGATGGTGAGGTTTAGTGATTGGATTGGTGGTTGCTCAGTGATGAACCTGGATGGAAATTACTCAGGCTTTGGGTCATCTTGAATATCAATGATAGTGGCGGCTTTGATTGCTATGCAGGTGCAAGAAGCAATTGATGCAAGGGGTTGTGGATTCAGAGGTTTGTTCGGTGAGACCCCGATTTTGGGCTTCTTCACCAATGGTTCGGTACTAAACATAGAGCTGAAGATCTAGTTAACATTCACACCTAATAACACGACATCAATTTGCAGTGGACGAATGGCCGATCTTTTCCTCTACTCTAACTATTGTATCTCCTCTTTCTCCTCTGAGTTAGTTTGTCTTAGAGTGTCTGGCCTCTTCAGCTCTGGGCCTAAGCTTGGTCCTTCTCCTGCTTCCTTTCCTTTTTTCTTCAACAACTTCATAGGAAAAACATAATGCATCCTTGACTTATTCAGGCCGTGTTTGACTCTTGGTCATGACATGACTTCCTTGTCAAAGACTTCTTCATCTAGATAGAACGGTAGCATCCTCGTGTGGAAATGTTCCTAGATGACATGTCTCGGCCAGACGAATGAATGGTGTTGATAAATGCTAAAGGATATATTCCTCATATTATAGTTGAGGAGCTCCTATAGGATGCCTAGCCTTTGCATCGCATCTATTAGACCATTATACCATTTGGAAAATGTTGCAGCGTTGAATTCTATATTCTCGGAGTCTGGTCTAGACTGCCATGGCTCGAAACATCTTCGCCATGTGCCC
>CBVK0100635191.1:0-11425 GCA_900067695.1 Picea abies | reverse complement strand
TGACATCCAACAGAAACAAAATGGGGATCTTTTACAAGCACTTGTAAAATCAACTGTGAAAACACCAGATTAACAAATGAACATAACAGACGTATGGAAGAGCAAGGTGATGTAAGTACTTTGCAGGCAGAGCTTGAACAGGCACAAGAAGAAAATCAGAAGCTACAAAAGGAGCTTTCAACAAAGCTTACTGATCTTAAGAACCTTAACATTATGTTCTCTACCTTGGGAAGGGAGAAAGAAATCATGGCCGCAGAATTGGCACTGAAAGCCAGACTATTGGTGATATGGAGTAACACTTGAATGACCTAAAAGAGCAAAACAAGACACTGTCAAACAAGTTAGAAGCTTATGCCAGGGAGAATAAAACCAAAAACCGAGATACCCAGGAAACAATTGGCAAACAATATGCTGCACCTTGCAGCAGAGCATTAATGTTGTATATGCAGGGATATATACCATCCAATCTAAAGTACTTTTAGATGAGACGGTATATATCCCTGCATATACAGCATTAAATGCTCTGCTACAGGATGCATATTGATAGCCGAAACAATTGTTTTTCTTCAGAAAACAACAAACTATTGGCAGAACAAGTGCTCAAGACATCAGAAGGATACCGTACCTTTAAGTGGAAATCAAAAGAGCTGCGGGAATAGAACAGTGTATTCAAGGGGGAGATAGCCAACTTCAAAGCCTCCATACTGAAGCAGGAAAAGCTTACCCTGTTCTGGTATTAGAAAGGGTTGCACTTCTGAATGAGATCACCTGGGGTAAGCAGCAATTGCATATTCTGCTAAAAAACTGCTAGTATTTCCAAGAAGAGACAGAATCACTCACAAAAGAACTGTTAACAAAGCCAGATAGGTAGAAAAATATCAAAGAGGAATTTGTTTTTCTTGAGCAACTCCTACTTAGCTTCAAGGAAGAGATTGGGCGTCTCAAGGCAGATCCTGATGGGCTCGGTGAACATGGTGCTGCGTACTGAGCTGTACTGGAAGCCGACAAGCAGGGGTTTTGGAGCTTGACTGGACTGTGCAGTAGTTCCTGCTGGATACCCACAACATGATCAACGGGTGCCTGATGGAGGAGGACATGATCAATCTGAAACAAGTGGCATCACTAATAATACTAATAATAAAAACAAGTGGTATGCTATACAAGGTGGTTTGGATGATCAAGTTGTGGGAAAAATCCCTCCCTAAAGAAATGCGTTCGGCATAAATATAAAAATTTACTAAAATAATAAATAGTATTGATAAGACTACGAAAATGATCTAAATTTAGATTTTGAATGCAATATCGTGTTTAACTTAGTGTTGATAACGTCGCTGAAAAATCGGCAATGTTCCAAAAAATCGCATTTTTTTGGAGCTGACGAAATTTTGGCCCAAAAAAATCGTGACTTTTGCCATTTTTTTGCGCCACAATAGGAAACATCGCTGACTTGTGGAAACCATGGGGATAAAGTCCATTTTATGAGTTTTTTTTTTGTCATTTGTGTTTTTTTCTCCTTGGGAAGGAAGGAGAAGGGTTTGTGGTCATCATCAATCACTGTGGAGTAGATAAACAACCATCATGATCACTATCAAGGATTTTTTAGTGGAGCAAGAGTTCAATTTCATTTGCCAACAGGGGTTGAATCTTCCATTCATAGGTATGTATTTAAATCCCACCATGTTAATGCTATTTTTTCATAGATTTATGCATGTTTGCTTGCTTATATTTTGCTTATTTTTTTTGTCATTTTGTCATGATTTTCATGCCCATAAAACAATGTAAGTTTTTTTTTTAATGGGATAGCAAACTTAGGGTTTAATATTAATTTTTTCTCCACCCTCTTATTGTCATTTTTCATTGCCAATAATCTAATGTAGAGGTCTGATTTTTTTAACCAATAGGTTGCTATTTTTTTCTTAGTGGGGTTTAATGTCATTTTCTTATGTTTTTGGAGCCTTAAGGTTGAATTTTGAAGCTTCCATTTCCATAAAAAATATGTCGAAGGCTTTGGACCCATTTTGGCAGTATGGGGACCCTGAAGATGGGACAAACCGACAACGATTGAATTGCAAATTGTGTGGTCAACATATGACATGAGGGATTAACAGGTTGAAATACCATTTAGCTAAAATCCCCGAGAATGATGTTGGGATTTGTCTTAAATCTACCTCAGAGATTATGAGAGTTGTGTGTGATTCAATTTATGCAAAGGATAAAAAGAAAGAAGAGGCAACCACAAACAAGGTCGAACTTGCAGTTATAAGTTCATGGCTATCTACCACTAAGGGTAGTGGGAAGGTCTCCACGGATTCGGCTACTGGGAGGTACACACCTTTTTTTGTTTCACGAACTAGCTCTGGAGCACAACCTTCCATCATATCAGTGTTAAAAAAAAGGGGAAGGTAGAACTAGACAGGGTTATGGGGATGTGTCTTACCTCTCAACATCACAAAAAACAATCCATTTTGGCACTCGATGTGTGATGTCATTGTTGTTGTTGGCCCAGGTTATAAAATCTCTACTCATGAGGAGTTGCAAGGGCCAATTCTTCAAGCAGAAAATACGAACATCAACTCTAGATTGGTGGAGTTGAAGCAGCCATGGGAGGCCTCTAGATGCATAGTGATGTGTGATGGTTGGACAAATATGAAGGGTAGGAACCTTCTCAATTTCTTAGTATATTGTCCTAGAGGTACCATGTTCATCAAATTGGTGGATGCATTGACACATGGAAAAGATGCAACATTGTTATGTGAGTTGATGGATGGATTGATCCAAGAGATTGGTTTGAATAATGTGGTGCAAATCATAACAGATAATGCAACTAATTATGTGATTGTTGGTAGGATGCTTATGGAGAGGCACCACTCATTGATCTGGACTCCATGTGTTGCACACTATATTGATTTGATGCTCGAGGATATGGGGAAAACTTCCTTCATCAAGGAGGTGATTGATCAGGCTAGGAGCATCCCCAATTTCATATATAACAATGCTTTTATTCTTAGCCTCATGAGGAGACACACCAGAAATAGGGAGTTGCGGCGTCGTACAATCACACGTTTTTCTGCCAACTTCATTACTCTTCAATATTTTCTTCAATGTTAGTTTGAGTTGAAGCAAATGGTTTTTTGTGATGAGTGGCATGATTGTACTTATAGTGGGAGAGAGGATGGGAGAGCCATTACTAGATTGGTGTACACTGACTCCTTTTGGGAAGGAGTGGTAGAAGTGTGCTCAGTCAGTGAACCTTTGGTAAAGGTTATGAGATTGGTTGATAGTGATAAGACTGCAATGGACTATTAGTATGAGGCCATGGATAGGGCCAAAAAGCTATCCAAGCTTATTATGTGAGAAAGGGTAACCTCGGGTTTAGTAAACATATGTTGTTATGGGATTTGATTGATAGTCGGTGGACCGAGATGCTCCATCGACCCATTTATGTAGCAACACTTTTCCTCAACCTTGCATTTTCTTACAAATACAAATTTGGTTTTGATGTCGAGGTGATGGAAGGGCTCCTTGTATTTAGAGGATGGTACCTGATGCCAGGATTCACATCAAAATTAATCACGATATATGGTACTAGACTATTTGGCTTTGATGATGCTATTGTTGTAAGTCATTAGAATTTAGAAGTTAGAAATTTATATTTTTAAAATTCAATTATGTGTTTTATAGTTTATTTGAAAGTTTAATTATGTTTTCTTTATGTTCTTTTTCTTTCTTATTTGTTGTAGATGTTTGGTGGCGAAACTATGGTGCAAGGGCAACAAATTTACAGAGATTTGCCATTCGAATCTTTAGTCAAACCCGTAGCTCTTTGGGATGTGAGCGCAATTGGAGTGTATTTGAAAAAATACATTCAAAGAAATGCAACATGTTAGGACTTAGAACTTCAACACAACAATTACATTTATTGTAATTTATGACCCTCTAATATATTATAATCCTCAAGACTCGTTAATTTTTTTATGAACCTCTTATAGGTTGGAGTTCTCATGTCTCAATGACTTGGTGTATGTCCATTACAATTTCCCACTATGGGGCAAATGGATAGAACACCAGATGTGGATGCTATTTCCTTAAACAATATCGGTGTATTGTCTGAGTGGAGGGTGGAGTTTGAGGTGTGTATCATGGAGGAGGCACCTCCATGGTTGGAGGAGGAGGAGTGGCTTGAAGACATCATGGAGGGTGATGTGCTAGTATCAACAACACCTTCTACACGGATTGATACACCTAGTTCTACACACATTAGTCGTTGTCTATTGTCAGACTCAGGGCCTTCTACTGTTAGGGGTAGGCCTAACAAACAATGCATGACTTTTTCCTGTAAAAGGGGGAGAGGGCATTGATATCAAATATCTAGCTGCTAGTTTTGTTTATTTTGTCATTGTACATCTAGCTCATGATGATGAGATACATTTATATATGTGATGTCATTTTGTATTGATTCTCCATTTTTTAGTCATTGATTGGACAACTATTAGGGTTCAAGATTCAATATTGACTTTGATGTATCATTTTTTATTTGGCATCCATTACATCACATATATGAGTGTTTTCTCCATATTTATGTGCCAATGTGTTTATTTGATGTTGTTGTTGCTTTATATGTTTAAAATTTTGAAAAAAATAAATATATTTTGTATTTTTTAATGTTTGTCGCAGTTTGCTGATACCCTTGCCGATTTTGCCAATGTTGATGTTATCAACACCGATTTCACTACATCTTGAAATATAACTATGTATTTGAATTCACTTCATGTTTACTTAAAGCATATCAACCATATAACAAATAATCCACTTATCAACTATATTACAAATATACAAATTTCTCTTTGTTTTCAAATCACTTATTTTTCTTCTATATAATATATATGATATACTATATATCAAAATAAGAATAATACATATTATGGGGATAATAAGAATTTGTTTATTTTTTTAAATTGAAGTTAAGAGTTGAATTATGCTAGCATTAATTTATTAATTTTGTTATATAGTAAATTTGTTTACATTTATAATTGAATTTGGTTTATTACAGATGACTAGTTGACTTAAAACAACTTCAATTATAAATCTTCTTGCAATAAGTCTAAGTCTATTTAAAAAAAGTAATAATAATAAAATTCATATTTATTCATAAAATTTATATTTATTCTTATTTGTTCATAATAAAAATAAAATGCAATATTCATGTGGCTTCCTGGTAAGATTTGCAGCGAGGAATAGTCCTAGCCAATATTAGGTGTATGACATACATATATTTATGTGCACAAAGGACTTGTAA
The DNA here is from genome assembly GCA_900067695.1 of Picea abies. Classification (NCBI taxonomy): domain Eukaryota; kingdom Viridiplantae; phylum Streptophyta; class Pinopsida; order Pinales; family Pinaceae; genus Picea; species Picea abies. Next base: position 6,129 of record CBVK0100635191.1, on the reverse strand, counting down.
TTGCTTCAAGATGAAATTTACTATGACAAAGTTGTTGTATATCACTCTATGATAGAGGAAATGAGTTGGGTGTGGAAGATGTGGACAAGGGATGGATAATGATGCTTGCCATAAGATGGGCATGTTTTCAAAGTTTGCAAATGAGCCATATTTGTATTTGTAGTGTAATGCTTTACATTCTCATAGAGATAAACACAAATACAAAATGTATACCTTGATAAGATGTGAGGCGGCATAGAAAATTATTTGGCGGTGTAATTTGTTTATTTATATTGATGTAAATTATAGTTAGTGTTTTTCCAAAACGTTTTCAAAAGTGTTTTACTAAGAAAGTCGTCACAATTTGAAAATAAGTAATGTGCTCATAACTACAATAAATAAATGCAAAATATATTACATAAATAAATGTAGTGAAATAGGTGCAAAATATAACTATGAAATAAATGCAATAAGAAATAAATGCAAAATATGAATGCGCTGAGTAGCATTTTTATACACACTAATATTAGCATTTTCATACACACTAATACTAGCATTTTCATGTATATTAATATTAATAGGATATGTACCATGAAATTTAAAAAAAAACCAATACATTGATACATGTATGCCTTTTCAACCAAAGTGCCAAATAAAGTGAGAAAATGCAAAAATTATAAAAATGAATAAATGATAGGATAAATAGATGACCGTTCACGTAATCTTTGTTGTTCATCCTTTATTTGTCAATGTCATCCATTTGTCCCTATCCACTCTCACATATGCAATGCATTCTTGGTGACACAAGTCTCACTCTATTTTCAGTGGTACATCCTACATACAACCACTAAACATATACTATGTCATGGTTGTGTGCATTGAAATTTTTAGGGTTGCCTATCTAAACACCTTGTAGATCAGTGAAGAGCCATGACTATGTTTCAACATTCAAGCTTGGAAAATGATTCCAATGTTATGGGTGCATTCCAGAGGGAGGTAACAAAATATTCCAATGTTATGGGTACATCATGTATTGTCTAGTGATCAATTTTGTTGCTTCCAAGTTCTGACAATTATGTAGAAATGGTTTTGATTGAGGTATACAATTTCAATCATTTTTTTAGGATTTATTAAATGTACCTTAACCCTAAAATGATTAACCTTATTTTAAAACTTGAATAGTAGAATCGCGAAAGTCTCAAAATTTTTCTATTTTTTGGGGTTTTCACTTTGCAAGAGTGGTTGGGATTATCATTGCAATTTACAATAAGAAAATCAAACATGCGAAACTTGGAAAATATAGTGGTGTACATTATATAACGATTTGCACAGTGTATGTTTTCCAAGTTATGGAGCAACCCCTCAAAATCTTAAAAAAACTATATAACTACCTTGGTCGTAAAACCCAGTTTCTATTGTCTTGTAGCTGTTACAACCGTGTGAAAAGCTCAAAAAGGAATCCCAACATTGATATTTGAACTACCCATTTACATAACCCTCGTCATTAACATAGAGCAAATCCCCATAGCATTAATCAACCTCGATCTCAACAACAAAAGCACTATAATTTAGAGGACAAGGAGCCCTACATAGATCCATAAATAAACTTGCAAGCAATAATTTATATGGTGTCATTATTAGAAACTATAATAGAACAACTTTCTCTGTTAGAATATTTATGATTCCATGGTGCCTTACACCTGAAACATATTGTTTATAACACAAGAAGAAGAAGAACTTGAGTGTTAACAACAAGATTAAACAATCTCAAAATATTTTCTACAATTATTGATAAATTGGAAATCATCACTATGCTTTCTCTAATTAAATCATGTAGTAAGGTGTACTCTATTTGCCTTTGGTTTTTCCTAATGTTAATCACCTCCTCCATTGCCTAGAGCTAATCACCTCCTCCTCTTGTAGTGTGGTGCTAATCGCCACCACTACCTACAAACATTTTCCACCACCCGCCACATTCTGAAACCAACTAGAATGGTAAAGGGCATGCACCACGTGAAAATGATAATCCTTAATGGAAAATTTAGGAAATGCACTATGAAATTGCAACCTTCCATCATGGAACATGATGAACAATATTCACTCTTTAGTAAATATTTGCCATGCATGTCATCTCTCTAATTAAAAGAAACTATAATTTTGCACCCAATTTCTAATAGGGGGATGCCTATCAACGTAACTAGTGACACCTTGCTCTCACAATTGCCACAATAGTTTGTTCCTTTGTTCCTAATTTCACCCATGGACATTTAATCATGCCAAGGTTCATTCTGCACTATCCCAAATTTGAATGATGCATAGAATTAGGTGATGAACAACTTACTTTCCGTTTGGGACAACTTTCCAAAATTATAAATTTGGAAGTTATCAAATAGTTCATAGATGTTAGGTAAGAATGAGAAAGGTTGTCTTTTTAGTTTGGAGCTTTGCTTGGAGCTTTGCTTCCCCTCATATTGCAGTGATTTCACCAAGTTCCAACCCCTCCCATAAATCTTTCAAATTGGTGGTGGTTAATGAGGGGTGGTGGTGGATGAGGGGTTTTTATAGTGTTTTAGCTCAAATTTATTTATTCCTCCTTCCAAACTTTAGTGATGTTCAAATTAAACAAAAGATTAGGACTTTACAGAGGTGTTTCAATAGCTACAGGGACAAATTTTTGTAGAATAAGGTGATAATAACAATGACTATCATCTCCAGCATGGATTGCTTTACAAGCTAGATAAGCTATGTGTCCTTAAAGGTGAAAAACTGCAGCTTATAAGAGAGGCTCACACCTCCAAGGTTGAAGCACATTTTGGTGTTGGGAAGACAATATCCAACTTAAAAAAGTATTTGTATTGGCCCAAAATGTAAGAATATGTAGCTTGGCATATTAGAGGATGTATATTTTGTTGTACTGACAAGCCTAGTGGTAGAAAGCAAGGTTTACACCATCCCTTACCTTTACCCTCTTGACCCTGGGAAAACATTTCCATGGATTTTGTGAGTGGTTTTCCAACAACCAAGAAGGGACATTCTACATGTTTGTACTTCTAAAAATACCATCAAAGGACAAGAAGCAACTAACATGTTCTTTGAATAGGTTTGGGTGCACTTTGGGATACCAAGGAGCATTATCTTTGATAGGGATACTAGAATTATTAGTGCCTTTTTTTATCACACTTTGGGAAAAGATGGACACCACGTGGAAGATATCTACAGTTTTCCATCCATAGACAGATGGGCAGATAGTAGTAGTCAACATGACTTTGGTTTAGCTTTTGAGGGGTTAAAATTAGAAGCATCTGAAGACCTAGGATGTAAATCTTATTTATATTCAACATTTTTATCACAAAGTAATCCATACTTCTACTAGCAAGTCCCCTTTTGAAACTTGTTTTGAGTATTTGTCGTCTTCACCCTTGGATGTTTTGTATGGAAAACAAGGAGGATTGAGGGAAGACGTCACAAGAAGAGCATCAAAAACTAAGAAATTTGTTGAAAAGATTAGGCAGATTCAATTGCAATTATATGGGACATTAAAGAAGTCAAAATAAATGTACATGGCTCGACATGATCATCCTAGAACTAAGAAAACATTCAAGGTGGGAGAGAGAGTTTGGTTGTAGCGTGACAAAGAAAGGCTACAAAGTCCTGGTAAGAAGATCAAGGCTTTGTAGTATGGCCCTTTTGAAGTATTGGAGAAGGTGGGTGATAATACCTATAGATTTATGTACCTCAAATATGTTCATTTACTCAAGTAGTGAATGTGGAAAATCTAAAATTCTATGAGCCTTCCATGTTGGATAAAGACACTAAGGAGTAGATCCTACCGACCATAGAGGACTTAGCTTTAGTTGCTCAAGAAAAATTGATAGAAGATACAATTTTGCAAAAGAAGTCCATAACTACCAAATAGGGGCAACATGACATTTGGAAGATCAGGTCGAAATGACAACCTCTGGGCAAGAAAAAATAGTACTCCAGGGAAAAGGTAGAGGAAAAATATCCTCACCTCATTCAATAAAATATTATGGGGACCAAAATCCTCCCTAAATGGGGAGGTATGATCCCAAATGGATTATTATATAATTTGTCATCTATCTTGGTACTTTTTGGGTGGAAAAATTGGAGTAATTGACTTGCAGGATCCATATAATTGGTAGGTCCCAATTTGGAGATTTGGGGTCTAGAACTTTTAGAGCCATTTTGAGGCATCAAACGACTCCTTTTGGGGTAAAACTTTGTGAGCATGACTCACAACCCATCGTCATTATTCTACACACAAAGGCCTTTCAAATAGTGTGAAAATCACCTCAATTGAGCTTCATATGTGGAAGTTATGCCTCTAACAAGTTAACCTACCTTGTTGAAAACCATGGTATCGAGTGGATTCCATTTCAACCCCCATTACTCGCGTGTGGAATTTCAAGAAGATTCTAGAAGGTCCAAAATCTTAACACCAATTGAGGGTTGAGGTATGTTAAAACTCTAGCCTTTGATGCCTACCAGACTATGTTAAATATTAGGCCGCTAGAAGGAGGGGGGGTTTCCATTCTTTTAGCCTTGTGCTTGTTCCATAGTTGAGAAGAGCATCTAGGTGTGAGATTCAAGAGCATAATAGAGGAGGAAGAAGATTTTGTAGCAACTATTCATGCCACAGTGTCAAAGACAACTCCATAGTGAATGTATGTTTCTTTATATTTCCATTTTTATCACCGAAGAAAAGAAAGCAGAGCATAGGCCTCACATTCTAGTTGGGTTTTTCTCCCATTTTGTATTTTCCCAAGATACATTTTGTTTTCATTTGTGTGGATGGTGAATTCATTTGCTTGCTTTTTTATTTTCATATTTAGATTATTTTCATAAATTTGAGCAAGAAGCTAGTGATAATAAATATAAAATTTAAGGAAATAAACCTATATAATAAAATATTTCAGCATAATACAAGATCTGTTGTGATGAATTGTTCTAGTGGAATATCCACAATAGCTTACATGTCATCAAAATGAGAACTCTGGCCCTCAAAACCCATATTTTTTTATCAAAAGCACCAAAATCAACCCCTACTTTGAAAAGATGTGCTATCAATGGTACCATTTTATCTTCAAGGTTAAAATTACCACCTTTTGCAACCATGGTCTTAACAACCTCGTAATGTTGTAAAAAAGAACTTTAAAGTCAACCCCCTAATTGAAAAACATTGCTAATGATGATACTCTTTTTAATTTTTTAGATTAAAACTACAACTTCTTTCAAACCTCTGGACTTGATAGCCATACCATTGCAACTAAAACTTTATAATCAACTCCCAAATCGAAAAGTGGTGCTTCCAATGACACTATGCCCCTCTTTTTTAGAGATAATATTGCTAGTTTTTTGAAATTGTGGTTTTGACAACCAGTATCCTTGAAACCAAAATTTTAAGACCAACCTTTAAGACCAACCCCCAAATCGAAAAGATGCACTATCATTAACACCATTTTTTTGATGAAGCTTAAACTTGTAACATTTTAAAAACCATGGCTCGAAAGCTCAATACTATTAAAAAAATTATAAAAAAAGGAAAAGAAAATACCCCAAATTTAATGAAAAAGAATAAAAACCAATTCGGCCCCTCTCCGCCTCGCACCCCGACCCACGACCACATCCAAAGCCCCCAGTATAAAGGAAATATTATTTATTTTTGTCGCATAGTTTGTGCAAGGAGAATCCCTCGTGAAATTCATCCCCAGCTCTCCCACGTCGGCCACATCCAAAGTCGCCTTTTAAAGGAAATATTTTTCATTTCTGTACAATAAAATGCAAAGAATCCATGATATGAATTATACATCTATTTCATTAACTAATATTTCTACTGAAATAAACATGAAACTAAACACAGTAACCCTGTTATTTTAGTCTTCTTCATCAAGCGAGTAATAATGTGAAACGAAATCTATGCCACTTTATCAAGGCAGGACAATGCATACATAACAAATAGAAAATCGAAAACAACAACCTAGAAAGCGTGATATCGAAAAAGGGCAACATAAAGATGGGAATTGAAAACAATATCCGATGAGACATGTTGTATATGAAAATAATGTGAGTAACCGACTTACAGGTGGAACACCACTACCCACAATAACGTATTGTTAAGCCCTAATATTG
>CBVK0100635190.1:0-11425 GCA_900067695.1 Picea abies | reverse complement strand
CTAAGTTTATAGGCAGAACCGCCTCAGTCCCATATACCATTTGAAATGGTGAAATGCCGATAGACCTTTTAGTACTGATGCGATTTTCCCATAATGCGTGTTTCAAATGTACATGCCAGGACCTCTTGTTTTCGTTCAGTACCTTTTTTATTACATTTACCAAGCTCTTATTGGATGACTCAGCTAGTCCATTCCCCTGAGGGTAATAAGCAGTGGAATGGCCGAGGATGATACTGTACTTCTGGCAGAAGTCGATCATAGCCATGGACTTGAAGGCCTGGGCATTGTCGGTAACAATCTTTCGGGGACACCCGAATCTCAACAAGATGTTATCTTCCAAGAAGTCGATCACTACTGAGTCTGTTGCCCTTTTAGTTGGAATTGTTTCCACCCATTTTGTAAAATAATCTGTTTCTGTTAAGATCCACTTATGCTGAGCACTGGAATGGGGGTTAATTTCCCCTATGAAGTCTAATCCCCATTGTTGAAAAGGGGCTTCAGTTTTGACCGGAACGAGCGGTAGTGCAGGGAGTTTTTTCTTACCAGCGAATATTTGACACGAGTAACAGGCATGTACTTTAGCATTAACATCCGAAAATAGTTTCGAACAATAGTATCTGGCCCTCAGGATCTTGTAGGCTGTGGCTCTCCATGCGTGGTGTCCCCCGCAGATTCCTTCATGAAATTCTTCTATGACCTGTGGAGTTTTTGTCTCAATCAGATAGACAAGTAAAAACCCGAGTGGATCCTTCCAGTATAGTTGGTTTTCTTAGATGCAATACTTGACAGCGTGGAGTTTCAAGGTTCTGTATTTGGCCGGAGTTAATCCATATGGGCATCTCAGGTTTAGCAAGTAGAAGACTATATCCTTATACCAGCCTAACGATACGAATTTTTCTTCAACCTTGCTTGGACATGTATGGTCATCCGGCTCTTGCAAACATATATCTCCATCTTCCCCTTGTAGGAAATTGATATCGAGAGCTCTAAGGTTTGACTCAGCCAAGAGTTTGGCCAGACCCTTTCCTTTTACCAATTTAGTTGGCTTGATTTCCAGATCAAATTCTTGTATTTTAGCAATCCAGTGCCCTCATTTTCCATCACTATCCGGCTGTACCAATATATTATTCACAGCACTGGTTGGTATGTACGCGATAATTTTTGAATGTAGAACGTAAGTTCTGAATGCTTTTAGTGCTTTCACCATCGCGTACGCCTATTTTTCTATTATATCATATTTTAGCTCGGCGTCTCTAAGGCTCTTGCTAAAAAATGCGATCGGGCGTTCGAAACCTTCATCATTTTTTTGTAGTAATACCGCGGCGATAGTATGTTGAGAAGCGAATGAGAAGATGAGGAAATCTTTCAAGTAATCTGGACTAGTTAACACAGGTGCCTCGCTGATGACCTTTTTAATACGCTCGAACGACGCTTTAGCCTCCGTCATCCACTTTACTCTATTGTCTTTCTTCAGCATTCCTGTGATCAATTTGACAATCTCAGCGAAATTTGGTATAAATCTCCTTAAAAAATTTATTGTACCCAAGAAAGATTGAATTTCTTTAACATTTCTAGGAATACTGATAGTTTTTATCGCTTCAACCCTCTTGGGATCAATCTTGATCCCATCTTTAAATACGATATCCCCCAAAAGCTTACCTTCCTACATAGCGAAATGTGATTTCTTTGGGTTCAAAGACAGAACATACCTGCGACATTTTTTGAAAGTTTGTTTCAAATGGATCAAATGTTCTTCATCGGTTTTAGAAGAAACCGTCAAATCGTCAAGGTAAATTACTACGAACTTATCTCTTTCCCCAACGAAAGAGATATCCATGGCGCGTTGGAAGGTAGCTCCTACATTCATTAAACCAAAAGGCATTTTATCATACATGAATGTACCCCAGGGTGTGGTGAAAGCGGTTTTTTCTCTGTCTTGCTCGTTCATGGCGATTTGATTGTACCCAGAAAACCCATCTATCATAAACATTCGATTTGCTCCAACTACCCTTTCTAGGACGTGATCCATTTTAGGAAGTGGATAATTATCTTTAAGTGAGGACCTGTTCAAGTTCCGGAAATCTACACACAGTCTGATTTCTCCATTCTTTTTTCTGACAGGGACCAAATTTGCCACCCAGTCTGAGTACCTCAGAGGTACGATTATTTTTGCATCTAAAAGCTTCTTAACTTCTTTTTCAATAACAGGCAACAAAATGGGGTTAAACTGCCTGAGTTTCTGCCTAAAAGGCTTGACTCCGGGCTTCAAAGGTATCTTGTGCTCAATTATAGAAGTATCATATGTTCGAAGCTCGTCATAGGACGAAGCGAAAACATCTCTATACTGTCTGAGTAAGTCTCTATACTGGTTTTTTACCTTAGGAGGGAGGAATTTAGATATCTTTACTATCCTGGAATCTTTTTCAGTTCCTATGTTGCAATCCTCCACTTCTTCTGGTTGGGGCTGTAAAGTGGATTTGACAGGTATGTCATTCTGATCGAAGAGTCTTTCCAAAGGAATTAAGCCTTTCGGGATTTGGTTATTTTTGAGGACCAACATGCGATGATCCACTATTTTTTCTCGAAAGTTTTCAGGGTCTTCACCTTCTTGCATAATCCACATCGGGTCGTTTTGGTTTTCTTGATCCGGGTGGGTTTCAGAGAACTCACCTATTGCTATAAGGAATTTCTGGATTTTTTCGTCATCTTCAAAAACTTGCCAGTGTCGTACATTATCTGGTATAGAGGGTTTATATCAGATTTCAATATGATATTTCAGTTTAACATTCGTGGGAGGGGAAAAGGTCGAAGCTGCCTTAGTCAATGCGTCAGCATGTAGATTCTCTGTGCGAAGAATAAAATGGACTTTTATAGATGAGAAAAAATTCTCCATTAAATCCCAGGTGCAATTTCTGTACGTCCTCAATCTGGGATGTTTGGCTAGGTATTGTCGGTTTACTTGTTTTACTATCAATTCAGTGTCACTATAAACCTCCAAGTTTTTTATCTTTAATTTCTTGGCAGCCTCTAAACCTAAGATTAATGCTTCATATTCGCATACGTTGTTGGTGTAATCTATGTCCCACTGCAAGCAATATGAGAAAGGAACGGTAAACTTACCTTCAGGCGCTATTAAAAGTATGCCAGCACCAGCTCCTTCAGAAGATGAAGCACCATCGAAGTACATTTTCCAGATACCACTTTTGCATAATTCTTCAGTCAAGGGGCTAAGCTCTTCTTGCTTCATATCAAGTTCTTCTGGACATCCATCTAAACCATCATCAAAAGACAATATGCAATTGCCCAGATCTTGGTCCGCAACGTAAATGGGAAAGTTATTTGGGTTCTGAGGATCATTGACAGTATACGCTAATCTCGTTTCTCGATACAAACAGGTAAACTGTCCACCGAAAATTGGGATTGTATCATATGACATGTCTAATTGTAGAGAACCTCCCAACTTGGCTCCCCATGATCTGGATGACAACATACCATATTTCGGGGGAATATCTGCAATAACCACATCCATCAAGATACTCTTGACCGGGACCTGAGCCAAGGTCACTACCAGATCTTTTATCATTCCCATACATTTAACCTTTCTTGAATCAAATGAGTATAGGTCTCCATAGGGTCTAGTGATCTGGAGCCCCAACCTCTCCATTATAGTTTTGGGCATAACATTATGTGAGGCCCCGGAATCTAACATGTAGTTATGCAGTAACTGGTCATGTATATTCAGGGTAATATAGAAAGGAGCTACATTGTCTTTGAACCCCTCAAAATGAGGTCCAAAGGTGATATTAGGTCTGTCATCTTCTAGGTTGATAACGTCGGAGTGACTTTCTGGCTCGTAAACGCCCATTGCTTTGGCAATTTGCTTCTGATAAGTGGAGTTTTTTGCTAATTCTACCAAAGGAATCTGTATCTTAATTTTATTTAATTCATTTTCAAAATTGTAAGATGTATTGGCCTTGTCCGCTTCTTTGGTTAAAACTTCCAAGTCTTTTTCTTCCGACTTGTTTTTCTGTATTGCTTTATCACTTGTGACCCTAGTCGCAGATGTACCCTTATCTATCAGTCCTGTTTCCTTTGTTTGGGTTTCAGCTTTTTTCATCTCAGACTCTTGAGTCTTCGCTATCTTGACTTTATTTTTGGGTAACAATGTCTCTTCCAAAGGAGGTTCATGAGGTTGATCCCTTGGTAGGATTTTCATGGGTTGGTTAGTTGAGGTGGGCTTATTTTTTGATCTCAGATTGTATCTGGGTTGAAAATCAGCCGCTATTATTTCTGTTTCTGGTTGAGATACACAGGGGTTAGGATGATTACCTTCTTCTTCTTTATTAGACGGTTGAGGAGTATTTAAAGATTTCTCATAATCTTCCCTAGTCAGAAATGACTATGAACACTCATCACCGATACATGCAACTTCATCTTTCGAATCTCCGAAATCTTGGAGGTCACTTGTTCCTATAAAATTTTCGTTTTTTAGTGGGGCTTGTATTTTTTGATCTTCATTCTTTATTTGCCTCTGTTGATTTTGGGGATTTGGGTTTCTCCTAAAGTCTCTTTTGTTAGAAGAATCAGCTTTAGCCTGATCCAACTCCATCCTAGAGATTTTGTTAGACAGATCTTTAATTATTTGGTCCATATCATCCACTCTGTCGTCGGTGTATCTATTTGACCCGGAAGGACCAGTTGATTCCCTATAGCGTCTATTATCACGGTTGATTGTTTCTATTTTTTCCTTCAACTTACCTGAAGCCATCATATTGGATTATATCTCGACTGCATCGTCTTGCATTCTATTCAGTGTGGCTCCTCTTCTTTCTCACAAAAGTAACGATAAAATCGGGTTCGAAAGCTCCCGCAAAAGTTACTTTGGCTGAGGGTTCAAAAGGTTTAACAGCCGCTGGAATTTTATTATAAAGTTTGTTAAATCTCAGAATGAATTCCATAACAGTTTCTAAGTTCTTTTTCTTCAAGGACCCAAATTCGGTAAGGTAATAAAAGTGATCCTTTCACTCTCCCCATTGTCTAAGGAAAGCATCTTCCAATTCATTATACATCTGAATAGAAGCTGCAGGAAGGCTCCGAAACCAAGTTCGGACCTGTCCTTCGAAGGTCTGGACAAGTAGCCTCGAATAGACATCTCTGTGCTCAATACCACAGATGTTTGCGAACTGGTCAAAAAAGTTTATATCTTCGACTGCGGTTAAATCTCCCTCCCCAGTAAACTTAGGAATATTTTTGATGTAGTTGTCAGGTAAATCATGGAGGGGAATAGGTAAAACTAAGGGAGCGTATCTCACTGCTACTTTTGCAAATACTCCAGGAGGGGGAACATTTGGTCCTCCACCTCCTCCTCCGACGCCTGCCATCGATTTGGGAGTAGGAAAAGAGGGTGTAAAACACACTTTGGAATCAGGTAAAATTGGGAAGTTCTGTCGAAGAAAGGTTGGTATGTCAAGTGATAACGATATTTCTAAAGGACCTTTACCCTTGTTTATAGATGGGAAAGTCTGATGTGGCTCACTCCTAAATTCAGAGTAGTTTGCTTCTGGATCTTTGGTATCGGACAGAGGGCTACTAGAAGAAGGAGGTTCTGAAGTGGATTTAGTCTTTAAACATGGGTTTTTGGGTTTATTAACTGAAGTGGTTGCCTCAAACGAGCCTCTCGCTCTTAAAATTTTTTTAGGATTATTTACAGGCGCAATCGGCTTTCCATCTGGGTTCTGTCTGGTATGTCTTCTACCAGATGCCAGTTTGTGTTTCAGTGGAGTCGCCAAGTGAAATATTTAAACAAGCCTTCAAAGAGTAACACTATCAACGAAATAATTTGTCGTTTTCCCAGGGAAAAGATTTCGTAACTTCGTTCCCCGGCAACGGCGCCAGAAAGATGTTGTTACTAAGTCTATACTAAGGCTTAGAGTACAGTGTCAAGGCATCCGAAGGTATGTAAAATGTGTACACAAAGATAAATCACCTTCTGTATAGGAAACTAATGAAGGTTTCTACGTTCTAGCTGTCTAGCTTCCAACTGTTCCTCGGTAGTAATATCTTGTTCAATGGCTTCCCATGAATGTTCCAATTCCTCTCGGGTGTTCGCAGCTTTAAGAATTGTGTCAAAAAGATTTAAAGCAATGTGTATTTGATTAGCCAACCCGGGTTGAATATTTGGTTGAATTGCTGCGGGGACAGTCATTAAGGAACAGTACGAGTATGAAATGATTTAACGAGAGATTTCAACGCTGTTCAATTCAGTCGAGGTGAAAAGAAACCTTTGCATGAAGAATGAAATAAAAACACAAACTGAAGGCCTTTTCCCGTAACTGTGTTATTTTCAATAAAAAGACGTGGGATGAGAGAAAAACGTTTAGCTGAAGACAACTTAAGGTTCCTGTCAATAGGAAACTCGCACATACATAGAAGAAGAAACTAACACAGACATAATTGATATAGTGTAAATAAATACATGATTCTGTAAATGCAAATTGGTCTTACACCCGCTAAAGCTAGTGCAGAGGAAAGACAAGAGACAATTACAGAAAGATAAAATCCCTTTCACTACAGTAGTGGTCGTACTAAATTATAGTGATACACATCAATTATGTAGAGCAAAATGAAAAGAAACAAATAACATAACGAAACAAACTTGCAACACAGTCGTGGCGGAATTAGGAATCTCCAAATTTGCTTGTATTAACTTCCTTCATACAAAAAACTCTATTACAATTTGTTCCCAAAAAGTCCAGCCCCTTATCTCTTCTTTTTGTGACGTATTTATACAAAATTTGCCTCTCGGTTCAGAAGAGCCAAATTACTCCATCTGTCCAAATCTGTTTTCAAAAAAGTGCTAGGTGCTTGTTTTTGCTTAGATTTAATACATATGATACATTTGTCTAAAAATTGAAATACAAACTGTGAAGGTTTTGCATTGACAGATGGGGGGAACGAAATAACTCCATTTCACCTATTCTATCTTCAAGAAGTGCTAGATGCTTGTCCTCGCATGGATTCAGTGTACATGATACACTTGTCTACAAACTGGGTCACAAGCTGTGAAGGCTCGGCTTGACAATTGGCTTCGGAAAAATAGCACTCTCGTGCCAGCTGTGGAAGTTTATCATCTATTTGTACATTGACGAGTTCAAGAGCGCCGAGTTGTGCACTAGGTTGAATCAAATGTTTGTCGATTTAAGCCGGGTCTACCCTGTCCATTCTAGAGATTTCTACTGAATTCCTCTCATTCTTTTCTTTCATGTCGAGAGAAATACGATCTGTATCCATCTGTCTCAGCGCCTCTGTGTCGCTTCCAATCTCCATTCCTAACAGCTCACCATTCATGGCATTACAGGCTTCTTCTAACGAATTTGTCACTTTTTGAGCCTGCTCTTTGCTTAAAGTAATATGATGTTCCCAATTCTTTAACAAGATATTACCCCTAGTTTGTTCGGCAATGGTGAGCCCGGGAGGCCCTGAAAACCTGTTGTTAGTCGCTATCACTGCCTCTTGAAAAGCAATCTGAGCAGCTTCTGCGTTTCTTTCTTTATTAATCAGATTCTCAGAGATCCGATGTATTAATAAGCAGTCTTCTCGAATCTCTCCTACTTTGTTAAGCAGGCTTTGTTGAGCAGAGGAGATCTTGCTCTGAATATCAGTTTCTCAGGATTTAATGATATCGATGTCAATCGCCTTACTTTCTACGACCTCCAGCTGAGCCTACAGTTGTGTAATCATATCCCTCTGCTGGCCCGATTGCACCCGACCATCTCGGATCGTAGAATGGATCGTAGAATTTGCTTGTTCCATCTTGGTTTTGAGGACTTGGATTTCTTGCTTATCGGCCAATCGGGCCAACTCTATTTCTCTGCTCACTTGACTCTTAGCGTTCTCTTCCGCCGAAGCCACCCTGGCTTCTAGAGTCTTGATCAGGTGATTTTTTGCTTTGAGCTTCTTCTTTAACATTTCGACCGACAATTGATTTGTCGTCGCGTACGCTCCTAGCGTTCCTGCAATTTCCGTGGAAAATTCATCTTTCCTTTTATTCATTCCATCAGTCATCACTTTAAATCTTTTAACAGTGGACTCTCCCTCTTGATAAAATTCTCTCTTCACCACAGCTTTCCTCTTTTTGTCAAAGAAGAATTCATTAGGAGGGAGTTCCTCTTCCCTTATAGGTCTCAGTTATTCACCAAATATCCATCCCTCGCTAACGCCTACCTGTGCCGAATGAAAGGGTGTGACAGAGGTGATGGGTTGCCCAATCTGCTTCACAGCCTTCCCTGGTGTGCTGAGTGGATATTTCTCTTTCGGGGGGTCAGAGGTCTTCGTCCCTGCCTCTGGATTCTGAGTTTCTAGCGGGTCTGTGTCTTTTATTTCCACCTCCGGAATATGCTCCTTGGGAGGACCAGCAGTCTCTTTTTCTGTTTCGGGATTCTCCTCCCGCCCAGGACTCTTCTCCTTTTCTGGATTCTTCTCCTGCTTAGGACTCTTCTCCCTTTCGGGATTCTTCTCCTGCTTAGGACTCTTCTCCCTTTCAGGATTTTTCTCTGTTTCGGGATTTTTCTCCTGCTCCCCTTCCTGACGTTTTTCGGGGTTAGAGGTTTTCCCCTCAGAACTTTCGGCCTCTTTTTCTTTATCCTTGGAAAGTCCTAGACCTCCTAGCACCAAGGGGAGACATTGTTTCCTATGCTATTGAAATTTTAAAACTAAAGCCCTGTCTTCGAGTGCTAGGGATCTGATTCAAAATTGCACCTCCGAATAGGACCTCGCCCCTCTGAAAACATCGTCTGAGGGTGAACATTCATGCTCAAACCTCTTTAATCCACAATTTCCCAAATGAGTTCTTACAATTCCCTGTGGATCATGCTTCTTGTACTTGATAGAGACTAAGATTAAGTTTTCTATGGCTGCAGCTTCAGCCTTAGCATGTCCAAAATCTAATAAGGAATAGGAATTTAGCCAAATGGGGAAAAACGGCCATACCTTCTTTGATGACACTTTAAGCTCTTTTCTCACTCCGCCGATTACTGTTTGTCGAGCAATCTCGCAAAAAGCTAGCTTGTCGGGGATGAATAGTGGTAGCGCCAGAGGAGAAACAGCAGCTCCAAATACTCTCAAATAGGAGAATTCCTCTTCCACGTACCAGTCCGCGATATGGCTCAGATTATCAGCAATGCTATCTGAGATGCGGGGTGGAAAAAGACCAAAAATGGTGATGTGCAGAGGCACCATCACCCAGTTAAAAATCTCATAAATAAACTTGTTCGCATTATTTTCCCACAGCTTATCGTGGTACTCATGAACAGTCTTCTCTTGGGTTGGAATCCAAGCCCAATTCATCAAAGGAAAAGGTATCATGGAGCATATCACATCCATGATATACGCGGACATGAAGAATCCAGATGGTCTTCCTGCTTCCTTTTTCTCCCGGTATTCTGTGATCCTATTGAAAATATTGTCGGAGAGCATCTTCGCCCAATTAAATGAGCAACCTTCTGCTACCTGAAAGATGAGAGTTACCCACTGGACGTAAAAATGCGCGGTATCCTCCCATCCGAAAATCCGACAAGTCATCATCGCCACATACATATAGTTTGGCTCCAACGAAGAAATCGAATACACACCCTTGTCGTTCACTCTGAATGTCGAGGAACGAGACACCCAATCTTTTATCAAGCCTGGCATGGTTTTTTCAAATTCTTCGCACTCCTTCTTTTTGAAGTCCACCAGGAACTCTTTTCCATATGTGCATTCAGAGGTTGCTGGGAGCTTATACATAGACTAGATATGCTCGGGCCTAAAAGTCCCAATCCTGGCCTGTCGATCATTTACGATAGTTCTGGAAGGCAGGTCGACGTGATCCAATACCCATCAGATCATGTTGTAATATGGGATCAACCGAGGTCTGGTTGCAACCAGGTGCATTCCCGACTGAACAATTGTCTTGTACTTAGTTTTCAGGTCGTCCTTCACAATATCATAATTATAGTCATCAGAGTCTGAACAGTTTACTGACTCGGATTGCAAGATATCTGTAATAGATGACGAGTTGGATACTGAGCCACCCGATCGAGGTGAAGTATCTGAGATGTTGTTCGGACCCTGTGATGTGACTTCGACATTTGCTTTAGCTGCTCTCCTTGGCGCCATAGCTAAAGCTTTTTTTTTTGCTCTTCTGCAGTAGACCTGTGTATACATGTGGAAATGAGTTCCCTTGAAGAATGGTGAGCTCTGTATGCTTATGAGAAATGTCCAAAACAGAATGAAACATTTCGTATATATTTGAAAACCTTGTACCTTTTGACCAAGTCTGCCAAATCGCAAAATAAAACCAAATTTATTGTATGAATCTGATCTTATTTGTTCGCGGATCTACCCTAAATATTACATTAATGCCATCAATGTTCGGCGGCTTTTACAGGCAATCGGGTCATGGGGAGCAAGTAAATCCCTAGTGAAGTGTGCCAACCTCGATGCGCGGGACGTACCTCGCTTAATTTCAATTTTCTAAAATTTCAAATCTTAACGACTTAAAGATTTCCTCGCTTTTCGCCACCTCGTAAATTTTCCTTTAACGTTTTGAATTTACAACTCACGAGACTGCGAGTTCTGATTTTAGCATTAATTAACAATAATCATGATGTGGCGAATCCTTAATGACCTGATTAACTTAATCGCTATATCGTGACTCGGGAATTCGAAGACAAACTTTTAGGAGAATGAGATGTCGAGTTGCGATATCGCGATGCGGTGATAATTAAGGCTCGAATTAAGAGAAGGAAATCTTAGATTAGGCGATTAATTAATCTCGCTATAATTAGGTCGGGTTGCAACTTCATGAATCGGAGTTTTGGACACCTTAACTTTACGAAAGAAAATGTCGAACGACGATGCGTCGAAAACCAAGTTTTAACCGTGGTCAGTTTTTTATCCTTGGTTCTTGACTAAGGTTATCAAAACGTTATCGCGTTCTTGGCCCTCGGGGTTGTAAAAAAAAAAATTCAAAGTCGACTAATGCTGAGACGCGAAACTCTGACGATATCTAATCAAGGGTTAAAGGTTTTATCCTATTCTTTCCTTGGACGAAAATTAGAACCGAGTTCGCATTCTCGCGGCTCGGGACTTGTGAATTCAAGAAATAAGGTGTCCGACTTGCGAGACCCCGAAATAAAACAAAGAGAAAACATTTTTGCAAAAAATGGACCCTTTTTTGAAAGTGACAAAGCATCGCTATTCATGGGACTGGATTTCAGAGCTTTATGATTTCGGAAGGAAAAGAAAAGCAACTTTAGATCTCAAGTATCAAAAATTGAAAAATTAGCAAGGTGAAAAACAAGGGTGGCTACAACAGTGTGCAGGTGGCCCAGCGGATTGCTGATGCATGCCACCGAGCGAAGGGGATGAAGGGGGTATATGACGC